>BQNB010003449.1:1832-114909 GCA_026074375.1 Tanacetum coccineum | reverse complement strand
AGTAGCCTCCAAGTCAAATAAAATTATTTATAAGCCTAACTATCTGCATTACGAATTATGGGTACACACCAAACCATATGTACATAGCAGTACTAACTGAACCTAGCAGTATTAAGTTTTGTACTAGCAGTACAAAGTTGTAACTCACATTATTAACTAAGCTCAGCAGTATTAACCAAATATTCATCATATTGACCCTCTAGTATACATATAACCTCCCCTCAAATCATGCATCAGGGATTAAGCATACCAATGCTTGCAATCAAAAACTGAAACCTGGTGACATCAAAGGCTTTAGTTAGAAGATCTTCAACATTGTAATTCGTGTGTATCTTGACCATCTCTATCAATTTCTTCTCATAAGAATCTCTTATAAAATGAAATCGAATCTCTATGTGCTTTGTCTTGGAATGAGAGACCGGATTCTTGATAACACTAATAGTGCTCTCATTGTCAATGTGAATCTTTGTCCTCATGAAGTTATATCCATAATCAAGTAACTAATCTTGAAGCCATAAAACTTGTCCACAGCAGTGAGAAGCATCAATGTACTCTGCTTCTGCTGTTGAATTAGCCACAATGGTTTGTTTCTTGCATTGCCAGGAGACTAACCTTGAACCTAAGAACTGACACCCTCTAGTGGTAGATTTTCTATCAATACTTGCCCCTGCATAATCACTATCTGAATAGGCTATCAAATCCATAGGTGAATCCTTAGGATACCAAAGGCCCAAAGTAGGTTTACCCTTAAGATATCTAAAGATCCTCTTCACTGCATACATATGAGAAACCTTTGGGGTAACTTGAAATATGGAGCATGCACATACAGAAAACATGATGTCTGGCCTAGAAGATGTTAAATACATCAAAGTGCCAATCATGGATCTATATAAGTGGACATCAACATCTGGTTCAGCCGCATTTGTTGATAAAGATTTGTGTGTCTCCATTGGTGTGCTAGCTGTCTTCACAGTAGTAAATCCAAACTTCTTTAAGATGTCATATACATATTTGTCTTGACTTAGAAAGATGCCATCTTTTCTCTGTTCTACTTGAAGACCCAAAAAGAAAGTGAGTTCCCCCATGGAGCTCATCTGAAATCTTTTATGCATAAGCTTCTCAAATTCAGAACTCAAAGACCTCTTAGTTGACCCAAAAATGATGTCATCTACATATACTTGGACAAGTAGAATGTCATTTTTGATCTTCTTGATGAATAAAGTCTTATCAGTAGTACCTCTTCTGAATCTATTTTCTAATAGGTAGGTTGATAAAGTCTCATAACAAGCTCTAGAAGCTTGATGAAGACCATACAATGCTTTCTCTACCTTGTATACTTTGTTTGGAAACTCAAGATCCACAAAGCCAGGAGGTTGATTTACATAAACCTCTTCTTCAATAGTGCCATATAGAAATGCATTTTTCACATCCATTTGGTACACAGTGAAGTCCATGTATGAGGCATAGGCTAAGAACAATCTGATAGCTTCAATCCTTGCCACAGGAGAAAACACTTCATCATAGTATATGCCCTCTTCTTGTCTATGACCCTGTGCTACCAATCTGGCTTTGTTCCTTACCACAATCCCTCTCTGATCTTTCTTATTCCTAAAGACCCATTTAGTACCAATGGCCTTCTTTCCCTTAGGTAAATCTACCAGTGTCCAAACATTGAGTAGCTTGAACTGTAGAAGCTCTTCTTGTATAGCTTCCACCCAGCTTACATCATCCAAAGCTTGATTTACCTTCTTTGGTTCCACTTGAGAGAGAAAACAAGCAAATAATCAATTCTATAAATCCTTGTAATTTGTCCTTCTTTGCTTGTTTATGAAGGATACCAATCCTGCTTCACTCTTCTTTGCCATTCTTCTTGTTTGTACTGCTGATTTTGGATCTCCAATGATCTGATCTTTGGGATGAATGGAATGAATTCTTGTTGTGGGAATAGGATTGACATTAATGGAAGGTTCCATGTTGTTTAAGTCAGCCTCTGCACCCACACCTTGATCATCAATAGGTGTATTTAAAGAATCCAAATCATCATAAGCACTACCAAAAATACCAGTACTATGAATTGCAGTACTATCTTCTAATTCATGCATGACTGGATCATCTGGATAATCATTGATATCCATAGTAAATGATCCATCAACAGACACAAGTGGTGGTTCACTTGATGGTCTAACAGGATAATTTGTTCTTGAAGCACTAGCAGTATTAAGTGGAGTTCTAACAGTATTAAAATTGTTAGTACTACTAGTTCTTGTTCTCATTCCTTTAAACAGCTGTGCATCATACTCTTCTTTAAATTGGCTTCTTGCATCATCAGAATGCTTTGTAGCCATCTTTTCTTGATGCAACATATCATCAACAACATCCTTTAAGGTGTGATCTTCCACATTTGCTGGTTCTTGTTCCATCTTTTTTCCAGCATCATCATCATTTGGTGAGGACAGAACTTCCTCAGATGTAGTAGGACCATAGGAACTTGTATGCAGCAAAGGTAATAGGATGTATTCTTGAGCAAGGACTTTCTCCTTTCTAGCTTGTCCTGCATCAGAATTAGTCTCTGTACATGCAATATCATTAGCTCTATTTCCTGCACTGACTGGATGATAGTTCATAGCATTGGTTAGTGAATCTATATCAAACAACCATTTTGGTCCAGTTCCTGCAACATTTGGTTGATTTTCAAGAAAGATTACATGCAGGTTTTCCTCTACCTTCCTAGTTCAATGGTTATATACCCTAAAAGCCTTGCTACTTATAAAGTAACCAACTAGGACTCCCTCATCAGACTTTCCATCAAATTTTCCTAGGTGATCAAGAGTGTTAAGAATACCACTTGTTGATCCCCTTTATAACAGATTGTTTAGCTTGTTGAAGCTTTTAGTCACCTTAGATAAATCCAAGACAACTAAGGTTGAAACCTTGACGATTATGTATGTATATATACTATGCGGAATCTTGTATATATATTCAAGAAGAACAATATGAATAACAACAAATAATTCTCTCAACTTTTATATATTGCACTAACAACAAAACAACTATATGTTTTGTTCTAATTATAAATACACTTGTAGATCTATATCTTGTGTCTAATGTTGTATATGTCTAACTATGCCATAGGGTTCCTTTTATACACTAAGGAAAACCCTATAAGCTTACAAAACTCATTAAGAGATAATGCATATCTATTCCTAATTTATCTCATGCATATCTTATAAGCAGTACTAATATAATATACAAGCAGTACTAATACTAACTAGCAGTACTAACTATTACTGGCAGTACTAACATTGTACTGGCAGTACTAACTACAAAGCTAGCAGTACTAAAGACTTAGACAAATTTCTTCATTCTTCATTAACAACATTAAGTCTTCACTAGCAGTATTAATCTTGAGCCAGCAGTATTAACTTGTAGAAGCTTCAGAATCCCAACAATCCTCCCCTAAACTTGTGATTTACTCTCAAATCTCAAGTTTCTTCTAGATTAGATCTTCTATTCTTCTTTTGCTGAGGATTCTTTCAAACACACTTTTATTGTTCTTGAATCTGAGTCTTGATAAACTTTAGTAACTCAAATGCCATAGAACTTTCTGCTTCAGCTTCTAATTTCCAGTTAAGCATCTTCTGAAGTGTTTCTTTGGTGAGTGGATACTTTTTCTCTACAAACATATGAATAGTCATTAAAGTACCATCAACCATCAGTGTGTGAACTCTACAAGTTTCATACAGCTTCCAACTGATTATTTTCCATTGGTTTTGATTCTTCCAGAAGTCATCATCTTGCTTAGGATCTACTAGTATCTTCAGATCACCCCATAACATCAAATTGTATCCTTCTGGAGTGTTATCTTGAAATCTTTCCATTACTAACCTGTGTAAAACCTCTAAGTCATGTCTATCAAAACTCTTCAGCATACTTTCAAAGGTTTTATGATAACTAGTATTCCCATCAGCCCTTATAATCTTGTAGACATGCATACTGTATAAACTTTGAGATTCCCAATCAACTATAGGAAACCTAGTATGCAGGATTTCAGGATCTATAAATTCTTCCTCATCTGGAACTACTGTCAACCACATTCTTAATTCTTCTTTTTCTTCCTCATAATTAGCTGGTTCTTCCTCTTTCTTCTGTCTCTTTGAGTTGCCTTCACCTTGTTTGTCACTTGCTCTTCTCCTTGCAAGTGTTTTCCTTCTAATTCTAACGGCTTTATTTTCAATCAACACTGGGTCAGGTTTTACATCTTCTTCTTTAACCTTCTCTTCTTCCACTTTCTTTGAAGCTTTTCTTTTACTTGGTTTATAACACTGTTCTTTAACTTCAGACCCTATAGGATTAAAAGTGTTGACATGATCCCATACCCTTAAAAAAATTGGTCTGATGTCATTGTAGCTCATTCTCTTGAAGAAGCTATGCTTGTACCCTCCTTGGTTCTTCAAGTTTGTAAACACGGTCCTTCTTGCTTGAGCTATTGACACAGGTCTATTCTTCAAAGCATGATACCTCAGTACAGTTGGATCATTCCAGTCAATTACTTTAGATTAAGTAGCTTTAGTAGGTTCTTGTTGTCTTTGATCAAGTTATCTTTGCAATTCTAAAGCTGCTTCCAGATTTAGTCTTTTTTCTTCCTCTTCTTGCAAAGCTCCTACTTCCTGTTCTGCATTAAATCTGATTCTTTCTTCTTCTTCCATCTTCCTAACTAACTCCTCATCCATACTCAACTGCACTTGAGTTGTTTTCTTAACCTTCTTTGGAGTAGCAGGTTCTTCCATTATAGCCTTTCCTTTATCCTTGGCACTCCTTGTATACACATGAGCTTCAGCAGTACTAACCTTTGGAGGACTAGCAGTACTAATCTCTATCTCACCTTTCTTACCACTTCCATGTTCTTCAATAATTTCAGTGGGAGTCTCTTCTTGTACAAATACTTCAGTTTCATCACTTGGCTTCTCATGAACTGAATACCTTCACCTTGTACTAGAGAGATTGTTGGATCTTCATCAATTTGAGAAATCTTCCTCCCCTATTTGAAAGAATCCTCTGCAAGCTCTTCATCATCAGAAATAACAATCTTTTCCTTTCTCCTTGCCTTGCCAGACTTTAGCTTGTACTCCAGTTTCGTTACTCTAAGTACTAACTTGGTGAGAGCAGTACTATAAGTCTTCTTTGTCTGCTGCAAGTCTCTCTCCAAACCATCAATCCTGTCATGCAATTTGCTAACCAAAACCGTCAAATCATGAAATTTTGGTGATTGGTCCTTTTTGCATCATTTCAAACTGGTTTACATTCCCTTTCACCAGTTCCCTTTTTCCCTTTGTTCAAAACAGGTTTTTTGCCCATCTTTTTGTCATGGTAATCACAATCTTTAATTTGATGGTTCAAACTCCTACAGACAAAGCAAGCTCTTTTTAAAGACTGAAATCCAACTCCTAACCTTTTAGAGTTTAATTCATTCTTATTTTCTCTGTTGTACCTAGGGTTTTGACTAGCATTCGTAGGTTCATTAGCCTGCTTAGGTTTTTGAACATTACCAGATTTTACCACTTTTGACACAATCTCATCCTCTTCACAGTCAGAAACCCAATCCTCAAAAATTGGTGCATCTGGTGTTTTCTTAGTCTCTACAGAGGAAATCTCAGACATAATCTTATCTACCTTAACACCATAGCCTACAAATTCAGGCTCCTTGAACTTTTCAATGCCAGAGTGAGATAAATCTATTGAAGGAGGTAGAAATAGGCATGTAGGTGGAGGAGGAATAACATTGTACCCCAAACCCTTTTTATTATTATCTACTAGTTGACTTTCTATCACTTTATCCATACTCTTAGTGGCATTATCATAGTTATTAAGTTTAAGCAGATTATCCTCTTTTTCTTTCTTAAGTTTTTCTATATAAGACTTAAGAGCAATTATTTTTGCTTCATTGAATGAGGCATCATTTTTTAGTACAGCTATCTTATCAGTAAATGTCACCTCATTCTGTTTGTAGAAGGCAAGTTGTGCTTCTACTGATGCTAAGGCTCTTTTGTAATTAGCTAGAAATAACTCAGTTTTATTACAGTCTACTCTTAGTTTATCATACTGAGCTTTTAGAGTTTCAAATGACTTCAGACAAGTGCTAGAATAAGTTTTGTCTTTGTGTACCTCTGAATCTGAGAAAGCCATCAATGCCATATTGGTAGGGACTTCCTCTTCAGCCATGAAACTCCAATCAAATCCAGCTCCATCAACTACTAACATAGCCTTTGGAGAAGCTTCTTCCACCTTCACAGTTCTCCTTGTAGGCTCTTGCGTTTTGCTCCCTTGATCATAACTCCTACCCTTGCCATCTTGACCTCTAGGGTTTCTACACTCTCTAGCAAAATGTCCTAACTTATGGCAGTTAAAACATTCTACTTTTGATTGGTCAAACCCTGCTGTATCACCTCCATTGATGGTGATTTTCTTTCTAGTCCTTTGATAAAACTTCTTGGCTCTCATGCTTAGTAGTGCCAACTACCATTTTAAATCCATCTCTTCCAAGTCATCATCATGGATTTGTTCCAGATCTTCATGTACAATTTGAGATCCATGTGGTTGATTAGCCAGGAATGCATAAACTGTAGCATCACTTAGGCAAGAAACATTATCACTAGTACTAGTAGCACTAACATGAGTGCTAGCAGTACTAACAAGAATATGAGCAGTATCATCATTTGTACTTCCAGGAGTTGATACAAATGCCATATTCTAAGACCCTATGGTTGAACTAGAAGATACAGATCCCTTTACCTCTTGTTTAACAATCTTAAAATTGTTGTACAAGTCATCTATGCTCATTGTTTCCACATCTGGTTTGTTTCTCCATACAACCACATGTGTATTCCATTCAACAGGAAGACATCTCAAGAATTTCAGATTCAAATCTTCTTGAGAGATGTATACACCCAAGATAGACAATTGGCTAACAGTCTTCTGTAGCCTGTTGAAGATGGAGTCAAGAGACTCTAAACTTGAAGCATTGAAGTTTTCATATGTTTGCTTCAGTAATGTCTTCTGAGTCTTCTTAGTGGCATCATTACCACTAAAACTTGACTGTATTGCTTCAAACAAGGTCTTTGCATCCTTGTATTGGTTGAAAGTCAGTTGATGTTCATTGGGAATGGCCATAAGTAATATACTCTTGGCCTTTACATCATTCCTTTGCAGGATTCTCTCCTCTGCAGTAAGTGGACCAGGTATTGTAGAAGTGGATGTACCATCAGCATGTGTAGTGGTCTGGGCTACTTGTATGAAGGAGTTGCCATTCTCAATGATCTCCCAGAGAGCATAATCTTGCAGTTGAATGTATTGCTTTATTCTGTATCTCCACATCTCATAGTCTCCTTGCTTGAGAAGTAGGAGTTTTGCAATATTATTGTTCTGTGCAGATATAAGATCCATCTCTTTGTTGTGAATAAGAGTTCTTCTGTATTTGTTGCTTCTTGATAAAGATTTCAGAACACAAGCTCTGATACCACTTGTTGATCCCCTTTATAACATATCGTTTAGCTTGTTGAAGCTTTTAGTCACCTTAGATAAATCCAAGACAACTAAGGTTGAAACCTTGACGATTATGTATGTATATATACTATGCGGAATCTAGTATATATATTCAAGAAGAACAATATGAATAACAACAGATAATTCTCTCAACTTTTATATATTGCACTAACAACAAAACAACTATATGTTTTGTTCTAACTATGAATACACTTGTAGATCTATTTCTTATGTCTAATGTTGTATATGTCTAACTATGTCGTAGGGTTCCTTTTATACACTAAGGAAAACCCTATAGGCTTACAAAACGCGTTAAAAGATAATGCATATCTATTCCTAATTTATCTCATGCATATCTCATAAGCAGTACTAATACAATATACTAGCAGTACTAATACTAACTAGCATTACTAACTATTACTGGCAGTACTAATATTGTACTGGCAGTACTAATATTGTACTGGCAGTACTAACTACAAAGCTAGCAGTACTAAAGACTTAGACAAATTTCTTCATTCTTCATTAACAGCATTAAGTCTTCACTAGCAATATTAATCTTAAGCCAGCAGTATTAACTTGTAGAAGCTTCAGAACCCCAACATTAGTGAAGTAGATGCTTAAAAGTGGTAAGCTTATTTGTTTATTAAGTTTGTAAGATCGGGTGGTTTTATATCCAATTCGGTTCATCATTCGGTTATATGTTTTTTCAATTCTAGTAGTTTAGTATTAATTAGTTTAAAATGAATATGTTTGCTTATATGTTGCTTAATATGCTTAGTGAGTAGTTTTCTCTATATGCTTGTTAAGTGTTAAATTGTTTAGTGAATTAAGTGTGATTAATAAAAGTGGAAATATTGATTAGTGATTTTGGATTACCTAGATTATTGTTTTGGATATTCGAGCGGGCAAAAGCCGTAAGAATATCTAGGCGTTAATTTAGTAATCGACATCTCGATAAAAATTGTTTTCAATAAAGACCAACATTTTGAGAAGATAATTTGTTTGAAAGGTATTGATTCATCAATAAGGACTCGATTATATAAATAAATCACTCTTAAGGATCTAAACATTTCACTTAGCAAGCATATCTTTTTATATATATATTTCTTTGTTTAATTGCTTTGCTTATTTGTTATTTAGTATAATCTAGTTTATTTTTATTATATATTTAGTTTTTAAATCAAAATCAAAAATATTTGGCAATCAAGCATCAAACAAAATGCTTTCGTGAATTTCAAATTCATCTCTCGTTGGGACATGACATCCGGAGGATCGATTATTACTTTTCCTAAAGTAATTTTTATCCGACGTGATTACTTATATATTGTATTACTCGACTCGATTTTACTCAAATCAAACTCCCAGGTATACCACCTGACAGATAAGTAGAATTTCGTATTGATCTCATTCCGAGGAGTACTCCTATTGCTAAAACTCGCTACATGCTTTCTCTATCTGAGATGAAAGAATTAATGAAGCAGTTACAAGAACTGCTAAATAAGGGTTTTATTCGCCTTAATAGTTCCCCATGGGGAGCTTCAGTCCTTTTTGTAAAAAAGAAAGACGGTAGCATGCGGATGTGCATCGACTACCGAGAGATTAATAAAGTCGGTATCAAAAATCTTTACCCTCTACCCAGAATTGACGATTTATTTGATTAGCTTCAGGGCGCGAGTTTCTTCTAAAAAATAGATCTAAGATCAAGATACCACCATTTAAAGATTCGGGAGGAAGATATCCCAAAAACAACTTTTCAGACCATATATGGGCATTATGAATTCATTGTTATGTCATTTGGCTTAACAAATGCCCCAACAGCCTTTATGGACCTAATGAATTGGGTCTGTCGTCCTATGTTAGATAAGTTAGTTATTGTGTTTATCGATGACATTATGATATATTCTAAATCAGCACGTGACCACGAAGCTCATTTGCGCCAAGTGCTTAGTATGCTCAGACAAGAAAAGATATATGTTAAGTTTTCGAAGTGTGATTTTTGGCTTCAGGAAGTCCAGTTCCTTGGACATGTCATTAATAATGAAGGCATTAAAGTTGATCAAGAGAAAATTAATGCCATCATGAATTGGGAACAACCTAAAACTCCCACATAAATAAGATCTTTTCTTGGACTTACGGGTTATTACCGCCGTTTCATCCCAGACTTTGCTAAGATTGCATCCTCTGTTCCTAAACTCACTCGTAAGAATGCCAAATCTGAGTGGGGATAATGTAACATTTTGTTATTTCATGTCTTTTTGCAACTATAAACTTTCAAGTTATATTTTTTAACTCGACTTCGCGTTGTTGACATTTTTGTCATTTATGAATTGATAGACTAAATATCTTATTTATAAGATTGAGTTTATTTATATTGTCGAATGTCGATGGGTTGCATGGTTATTTAATTATAACCGTTAAGTTAAATCGCGTAAACTGAAAATCAACAATTAACTTAAACGGGCATCAAACAATTAAAGGTTTACGTCAAGCAAGTGTTAGATAATTATTTTGAAGATAATTATATGTTTTAATATTATTGATTACATAAAGCGTTTACGTTTCGCGATAAAATACATTTAAGCGTTCACAGAACCACCAAAACTTATCTACGCTTTAAACAAATACCCACAATTATACCCACATATCTAATAATTCAGCCTACCATTGATATTATTGATAGATATTATGTAACCAATTTGCTAGTTTTTAATCAATATAAGTTAGGCCATATCTAAGATATTTATACTATAAATACAAGTAACTTACCACATGAATTTCATTAAGTAAAAACTACACAAAACTCTCTTTGTTTCACCTCCTAGCCACGACAAGCATTCATCACACACAAACATTCCATACAATTTTTCCTACCAAGTATTCAAGTGTTTTAAGATCATATCTAAGGTATCCTAGGGTGTATTGAAGGCTTGGTTTATCATTTGCAAGTGTTTAATTAAGAAATATCAAGATTTGGGTTGTTGGAAATTTGGGGTTTTCAAGTTTTGGAAGCTTGAGTTTTGTATCTAAACTATTGTTTAGATCTTGTTTTCATCATATTATTCATCAAACAAGGTTAACACAATATCTTTACACTTGTATTTCATATATATATATATATATATATGCATGCCATGTTCATATTAGGATTATATATACTTGTGGTGTTTAAAAAGTTAATGAAAAGCTTGTTCTTTAAAACACATATTTTGATTTCGAAAATCATCCTTAAGTTCGAATTTATAAAACATATGTAAACATATTTTTGGCACTAGTTGTTTCTAAGTCACTTACATATATGTCTTGTAATGTTCTCTGAATTTTTTGGGAATTTTTAAAGATTATTTGCTATCACTAATAAGTCATACAAAGAAAGTTAGTAAATTCGAACATGATTCTGCACACAAAATTTCTTTTGTAAAAACCACTAGGTTAGGTGCATTTTGGGCATTTGGTCCAGTTGAAGTATATTTTGAGGACTCTTTAACTTAAAATCTGAGATTTGAATGAACATGTTTCGATAAATAACGAGGGATATATGGCATGTTTACCGGGAGGCAAAACTGCTGTCTTGGGACAGCAATTACTATAGTGTACTATTTTGGGTATAACGTTTTATTGGTAACAAAGTGAGTCAAATGACTTACATATTTGAAAACTAGACTTAGAGTAGATAATCATCAACTCTAAAAACACGTGATTTTATGAGAAAACGAAAGAGTTATAGCCAATTTACGACACAAGTTTTCTTAAAAACTATTTTGAGCAGGTCCAAAAATGTTTTTGCATAAAACAACACCTAAAACTTATGAAATGGAATAAAGGCCTTGAAATAATGAAAGTATACGTTTTTAGCTTCGTTTAGAGAGTTTCCTCAAGAAAAATGGCCTTAAAACGAGTTAGATACGCACGATTTAAGTTGGACTTATAACTACATAAAATTAGTTTTAATCTACTTTTATGCTTATGTATTAAAAACCCTTTTCCTTATGATTTTTACATATAACTTTTATCTACCAAGTGTTATATTACTAGGGAGTTTCATAATCATTTGAGGACTCTTCGGGGTGTTGTATTGACGAGTTGTGGATTTATAATTTAAAGTGTCCTGGCTCCTCATACGTTCACTACATGACCTCTATATTATGATAGCCCGAACGATAGTATGATGTTATTTACAAAAGGCAAGTAGCCAAACAAAACTTCAAAGGATACTTCATTTAAACAACATATAAATCTATGATCAACACCTTTCTACAAGTATATATAAGTAGCATCGTATTGTGTAAATCATATTCATATATTCACGCTTGGCATTTTCTTATACGACCTATAATTAATTAAGTTGCATTCAGACGTTTACTTGACGCATTATCATTCTGTGATTTATATTATTGATTCACTCACTCAAGGTGAGTTCATAGCCCCATGTTTGACTGGTTTTACATATACATTAGAAGTTTTGGGGTGAGAAACATGCATGATTTTACAAGTGGACACAAGTGGACATTTTTACAATTATAATTACGTGTTACCTAAGTAGCTATAACCCTCTGAGCCCACAATCATGAACTATCAATTACTGGAATGTGAGCACGAATGTTATGAATAGATCTATTAGGATTGACATCCCCGTTCAGGTGATTAGCTATCACTGGATAAACGAATGTATACCATGTCGAATTGGGATGTTGCGGGTTTGAACATCATCATCATGGGCAATGTGGCAATTTATATTGCAATTCATGTCAAGCTTCAGTGTCATGAGCTTAGGGTAACGTAATTACATTTTTGTGATATTTGCATCTCCTGTATTATCAATCACTTGGGAAATCTTGTGGTCCTACAACATACAATTTACAAACCTATGAATTCACCAACTTTATGTTGACAATTTAAAGCATGTTTTTCTCAGGAGATCAATGAGGTACAAGTCAAGGGATACATTGGTGGTCATATTTTGGAAGTCATGTATTAAAGATTTGGTCGCATTGCATATTGGGGATATATTGTTATGGACTAGAATATTTGTATTATAAATAATGAACGGGTGAAGCATAAGACTTTTGTAATAAACAATTTACTAATCAAATGTATCAATTTTAAACGACTTTTATGATCATTCTTATATATCTCTTGTGCTATTGATCTATGAAGTAACACGCCCCGGACTCATATTCCGTTGCGACCCAATTTGGGGGTGTTACAGATTGGTATCAAGAGCCGAGGTTATAGAGAACCAGGTCAAATGTTTTTGCTGGACTATAACCGTTTTTAAACATTGCATTCAAACAAAATGGGTTTTTCAAGGGACATACATACAATTGTTGCATTAGTTGATTATACTAAATGCATTCATGATTGATATACGTGTTTATAATATATATTCCGTATATTACGATAAAAGACTTATATTACGTATATAAGCTACGTCATTGTTAATTTCAATTCATTTGTATATTTCACTATGTGTAGTGATCTCACTTTATTTATTGGTATATGTCATATCATTATTATGATTATATGAAATCTAACGAGTATTATATTTTCGTAAGATTTTGAAGAAAATGGCACCCAAAATTAGAACTACCCCTATCGCCGCCACTGCCACCACCACACTTGTGACCGATGCTCAACTTAAGGCACTAATTGAACAAGGCGTTGCTGAAGCATTGACAGCACGTGACAGAAACAATCACCTCAATGGCGATGGAAGCCAAGGTTCTGGAAGTGGTACTACAAGACCGGTGCGCCCTATTCGTAAGTGTATTTACGCTGATTTTCTTAAATGTTAACCCATAAATTTCAAAGGCACAGAAGGAGTTACCGGTCTAACTCAATGGTTCGAAAGAATGGAGACTGTCTTCGACATCAGTAACTGCGCAGTTGAGAACCAAGTTAAGTTTGTTGCATGCACACTTCATGGTATTGACTTAGCATGGTGGAAATCCCATGTCAGAAAAATGCCCAAACAATGGCTACAAAAAAAATTAAAAGCATACAAAAAAGAAGCCGAAACAATTGCAAACCCAAAACTGAAATTAAATGCAATAACTAGCGAATCAAGTCACAAATGGTCAAGGTTTTCATTGGCTTTGCATACACAGCATAATAATACTATAATATCATGTATTAACAAGGTGTTGGCTAAGTCCATGGCCAAACATGCATGTATTTGCCATGGAAACAAAGTAATTAACAAGAAATAAATTGTTAGCCAACAAATCGAAGAATTAAATTAACTAGAATTAAAACCCCGATTTGTACGCGTAACCAATGGCTTAAGGATCACTTAGTACTATATTAAAGACCTTCTTATAACCATATTATTTTAGAAAATAATGCCCAAGGGGCTGATTTAAAACCGATTCAAGAATCGTTTCAAAACGCGCGATTTAGGCCCTTTTACACGTACCCAATAACAAAACCAATTAAAGTATGCATAACAAATGGCTATGGGATCAAAATATGCAGATCATAAGACCCTATAAGGGTCGAATTAATTTCAAAAAATAGGCCCTAGGGGCTGTTTTAAAATTGTCCTTTTGATTCCATAAAAAACACGCGTTTTTAGCCATTTTTACGCATACAAGATGATCATATGACATCATATGATGGCCCTGATACCACTAAAGGTGCTAAATATAATGAATATCATATAAACAAATATTAAACGCAGTGGAATATGCACCTATTAACGGATCCATAGAGTCATATGATCAATCGTAATGAGAATAACAAGATTAGTACCTTTGTAGCGTGATCGGTAGAATTAAATGGTGACCTTCACCTTAATACCAAATACCTAATGAAACCAAGTGATCAAAGTAGATCACCTCTATGATGTATCCACACTACACTTCCTTGTATACCAATTAATGCTAGTCTAAACCCCGTAACCTTGAAATTCACCTTGAATAAACTAGATACAAAGTGATTATAAAAAAAGAACACAAAAACCCCTTAGAAAATAGTGTGTGTGCCATATGTTTTGATAAGGGAGAGGAGGGGAGATATTTTAGGCAAGTTGTTATCAATCAAATTAATTAGGAAATCATGATTAGGATATCATCTATATACAGATTTGACAAGAATAAAAACAATCTTATCCCCTCCCTTTACTACTAGATGGCCGACCACATATGGGCTTATATGAGCCTCCTCTTTTGTTTTCCAAGTCCAATTAACTAAGTACAATACCTAATTATTAGAAGCCCGATAGTTATCCCATGTTATGTGGATTATTTATATACCATAAATAAAATAAACACGATATATAAATGGTACCTTAGTGTATATGTGTGTGACCCCATAGGCTCATATGTGTCTAGCCATATAATTAGTTATTATGAAACGAGCATACTCCAACAAAAACCTCGGCCGAGACATGAAGAAGTTGAAAGAGAATGTTCACGCTATTCAAGTTAGATGTCAAAATAGCGGAAGAGCTCATCTTGACAAAGACTACACTCTCAATAAGGAAGTAAAAATCATCGTAGAGGCTAAATATGGCGAGTTCGGATGACCTTCACCTTTCAATAATGGAGCTAAATACCTCATAGGCCCACCTGGATACTATACACGCATTGACAATCGATCGTCATTTAGAGAAAATAGGCCAAGCTTGGAGGAGCTTATGAACAAACTCCTGGAGGAATCAACACAAAAAGAGCCAAGATGGAAGAATGGGTGAAGAAACTCTAGGAGAATGCCGAGATTAATACTCAAAACCAAAGTGCCTCTCTCAAAAATTTGGAGACCCAATCGAGCAGCTAACAAAGGAGTTTCACACAAAAGCTGCCAATGAAATAAACAATTCATCATTGGACCACTACAAAGCAGTGTACGCCGATAAAAAGACACCCCATGATAACGGACAACATGAGGTATCCTTTGACAATTGCACACAAATTGTTCAAGAAAAAGTTGCGTCTTTAAAAGTCTTGCCATGTAAACTTTCACCAAAAGAGATGAACCCTAGAAATTTTATGCTTCCGTACACTATTGAAAGTTTAAAATTTTATGCTATGGCGGATTTAGGCGCCAGTGTTAAGGTCATACCCAATTCCATGTTCGAACACCTAAAACTAGCTCAACTAAAGAAGACTGACATGCTAGTTGAAATGGAAGATATTACGAAAAGAACTCCTATCAAAATAGTTGAGAACGTCCTTGTCAAGATCGACAAGTTCTTATTCCCATCAGATTTTGTGGTTATGGATATGTTAAAAACACATAATGAAACCATGATTCTTAGGAGACCATTTCTAGCAACAATTCATGCTGAAATAGATGTCTTTAAAAAAGAAATCTCTTTGGAATTGGAGGTGACAGAGTTACCTTTGATATGAACAAAAAGATTCATAATTTCACAACCCCCATAGGAGAGATTTGTATGATAAACTCAACCTCTAATAATGAGTATACCTTTCATACTTCATCTGATGCATCATCTAGGGTTGAGAAAATCGACGACTTGCATAAGGAGAACAATTATTGTAATAAGGAGCAAGGATGAAGTTGCAAGAAGCCGAGAAAACTTAAATTTGATATAAACCTCACTAACACATACTTTTGTAAACCGGTTAAGCAAATTTTGGAGGGAGAACTTAAATTTTGGCCGACATGTGACCCAAACATAAGAGTGTGTAATGGAGGTCCTGAGATTTATGGCATGGATGAAGAAGGAGTTATAAAAAAGTGGTATTGTTACCATGATGATGATAGGAAAAGAATAAACGGGGGAGGTTTATCATTTCCTGAGTTCCTATTAGTAAAATACAAAAAACCCAAGAGAAAGAATTGATCTGGGATGATAGGTTTGAGGAATGGTGTAACAACAATCTAGACACTCCTCCCACTTCAAGGTTTACCACCATCCAGAAAAATCTTAACCCTAGACCGAAGGACTACCCTTTCAAGGATTGGCTATTGACAAAGGTAGGATACACATACGTAAGCGATCCAGTAAAGAAAACCTTACTTAAAACATGGCTAATTGATTGTTTTCAGGAAGATCTAGTAAAAGACCCTCGAGAAAGGAGTTTTGATGACTATAAGTGGATGTTTGATCTAGAAATTGACCAGTTAGCAAACGAGTATAAATTAGGAATATGAAAGAAATGACATATGCTAGAAGATATATGGGAAAATTACAAAAGGGTACAAGAGGATAATACCTATAGGTGGCATGATCAAAAATCAAAAGAGGAGGAAAGGCAAGAACTTGGAATCAACATAGAAGAGTTTGACCCACCAATAGTTCATATAGAAACTTTTGAAATAAAAAGATACTCGTTTGACAGTGGTCAAAATTTCATTTGTGTCACTAAAGAATTAATGGATGCCCTACCATTAGGAAGAGAAAACGAGGCAAGATTCAGGGATATGATCCGAAAAGAAGTAGACAGTGGAAGGAGGATCCACAGAAAGACATAAAGCATCTTGAGTATAACTTAAAGACTCGGTAATAAACAAAAGTGCTTTTCGGGAGACAACCCGTCTTTTATTTTCTGCATTTTAGTTGGTTTTTGTTGGTTTCTCTCTTATTTGCAGATTCTATCTATAAGGAAGTGGAATTCGAGGTATCCTTAACTCGTTTTCATGTGGTAGCAAGGTTCTGTCTGGGCGTAACCACATTCGTTATGTCATAACAGATTTAATTACGGCGTAATGTCCTGAATTAGTTACGCCCGAAGTTAGAGATATAGTTATCTCAAGGTTTTAACTTCGGAAAGGGTCGTATTTTTTGGCAAACGCGGGAATTAAACCCCAGATAGGCAGACCTTTCAAGTGTTTGGCTTAGGTGAGCTGTTTCTTAACAAACTTGAGCTGCCTCAAAGCTAGCAGGTTCATAAAACGTTTTCTTTATCCAACTTGAAGAAGTTTCTATCCGACGAACATTACCCATTCCCGTTGGATGACTTCACTTTAGATGACAAGCTTCATTTTGACGAGGAACTGTAGAGAGCATGGATCAAGAAGTTAAACTAACAAACAAATCCGATTCCAACGTCAAGGTACGATGAAACTCTAGAGAGGTCCCTAAGTTTACATGAATGCAGGATCATTTCAAAAGATATATCTACATCAATTTACAAAAACCGCACCATAGATAAGTGCCGCGCATCTTAAGCCATAGAGCAATGCGTCATTTAAAACGAGGAAACAATAAACATTCATTATTTCATGTCTTTTTGCAACAACAACTTTTAATTTATTTTTTTTAACTCAACTCGCATTTTTGACAATTTTGGTCATTTATAGTTTGAAGACAGGACTAAATCTCTTATTTATAAGATTTACATTATTTATATTGTCGAATGTCGATGGGTTGCATGGTTATTTAATTATAACCATTAAGTTAAATTGCGTAAACTGAAAATCAACAATTAACGTAAACGGGCATCAAACAATTAAAGGTTTACGTCAAACAAGTGTTAGATAATTATTTTGAAGATAATTATATATTTTATTTTTATTGGTTACGTAAAGCGTTTACATTTCGCGATAAAATACATTTAAGCGTTCACGGAACCATCAAAACTTATCTACGCTTCAAACAAATACCCACAATTATACCCAATACCAAAAAATTAACCAAATATCTACCTATAATATCTAATAATTCAGCCTACCATTGATATTATTGATAGATATTATGTAACCAATTTGCTAGTTTTTAATCAATATAAGTTAGACCATATCTAAGATATTTATACTATAAATACAAGTAACTTACCATATGAATTTCATTAAGTAAAAACTACACAAAACTCTCTTTGTTTCGCCTCCTAGCCATGGCAAGCATTCATCACACACAAACATTCCATACAATTTTTCCTACCAAGTATTCAAGTGTTCTAAGATCATATCCAAGGTATCCTAAAGTGTATTGAAGGCTTGGTTTATCATTTGCAAGTGTTTAATCAAGAAATATCAAGATTTGGGTTGTTGGAAATTTAGGGTTTTCAAGTTTTAGAAACTTGGGTTTTGTATCTAAACTATTGTTTAGATCTTGTTTTCATCATATTATTCATTAAACAAGGTTAACACAATATCTTTACACTTGTATTTCATTAAACAAATGTAACACAATAACAAAGTGAGTCAAATGGATTATATGTTTGAAAACTAGACTCAGAGTAGATAATCATAGACTCCAAAAACATATGATTTTATAGGAAAGCAAAAGAGTTATAGCCAATTTACGACACAAGTTTTCTTAAAAACTGTTTTGACCAGGTCCGAAAATGTTTTTGCATAAACCAACACCTAAAACTTATGAAGTGGAATAAATGCCTTGAAATAATGAAAGTAGACATTTTTAGCTTCATTTAGAGAGTTTCCCCAAGAAAAATGGCCTTAAAATGAGTTAGATACGCGCGATTTAAGTTGGACTTATAACTACATAAAACTAGTTTTAATCTACTTTTATGCTTATGTATTAAAAACCCTTTTCCTTATAATTTTTACATTTAACTTATATCTACTGATGTGTGTTTTTACAAGCTTTAAATTTATAATAACCAGAAATACCAATTTTAACCAAAAACACAACATTCAGGAAGTATACCCGTTAGTGTATAGTATAGCTTTAGGTAAGTCCAGGTCGTTCCACGAGATTTGTAGCAATTCACAGATTGTTTATCAAGTAACAAAGCTAATTGATTGTCACGGGTCAAATAGCTAAACGTGTGTATTAAGCAAGCAAGAAACAAGACATGATCCACATAACATAATAGATAGAGATAGAGCAAAACTTTATATAAACAAAGCATACAAGTCATATATGATGGGTAATCATAATAACAAGCATATCTACCAATGATAACATAGAATCCTTTTGGCCTATATACTACATCATCACTAGTGCATTAAGAATGGTTTATATCAAATATGCATATATATGAATTCCTCCCAACCCGGTCGGTCAACATAAGGAAGGGTCTTAAACATTATTCTACTTGGGTTATTTATAGATTTACTAATCAATTCTCACAAGATTAGCACCGAATTGTTATAGACAGACAATGCGAAATTCATCAAGACAATAGAGCCTTTCGACCTATATCTATTGCAATGATAAATCAAAAGATAAATAATAATCCAAGTAAAACAATATATTCATTAAACATTTATATACTAAAATCATGCAAAATCACCAAACATTAGTTCATGTATCACTATAAGAAGCAAAGTAACAATACATATTTTGACTACAACAACCCTCAACCTCAAAATAGTAGTCCATTATCAACCAACAAGCAAAATGCACTGATATAACCCAAAAAATCCCATGTAACTTCTGTAAATACCATAACATATCACCAAATAGTAGTGATGGTAAACAAGGTTTATGGTGATGATCTTAAAAGAATTTGGTGTTAATCCTCCAAGAATCAAGTGATAAGTGTTAAGGTTTATGGAAATGGATGGTATATGATCCTATATATGTGTAGAACTTCTGAAATATGTGTTTTAGTGTTGTTTAGGTTGAGAGTTGGAGGTACATGAATGTTTAGAGGGGTGTGTGGATCATTGGATCCTAAGACCCTCACCACTCCTTCCTCCTCTCCAAACTGATCTCTTAGGACTGTGTGTGTGTTATAGAAGTTGTTTGTAAGAATGGATGAGATGGGAGAGCCAAATGAGACTATTTATAGGCTTTTTGGGGGCCAAAGTGTGCCTTACTTCATTACAAGTGCGCAACACTTCGGGTGTTAATGCACTTGGCATTTAATTGTCTTTAATTTCCTTTAATTTCAGTTATGGTGGAAAAGTACGCCGCACTTTTATGCAAAACCGGCGCACTTTTGGTCGTTTTCAGCAAATGGCTTTTTCCTAAGCTGTAGATAATTGAATTCTCTTCTGGTAGCCGCTTGAACCAACTAAAATGGAGTTCGTATGACCGGGTTATGGACAAAACAGTAAATAGGCGTCGAGAGATCTTTATCTTCAGTTATTTCTTTGTTTCAGCTTCAAATCTTCGTGTATTCTTCTGTTTTCTTTCACGGTACGTTCCAAGAACCTATAATGACAAATATACTATATTCTATACCAAAAGTTCTTATATTTAACCGAATTAGATATATAAAAGCATTGATAACGCGTATAAAAACAAGTATAATTTAAGCGTTACCAAATCCCCCACACTTAAAACTTTGCTTGCCCTCAAGCAAATCTTAGAAAAGAAATTTTATAAACAAAGTCCTAGGTGACAAGACAAGGAATTTTTTTTAATATATATATTTTAAATTTTGATATTTTTTTATTTTTAATTTAAAAAAATTTATTGGGTGTGAAATTTTCTAAAATATTTTTGGTTTTTGTAACAAATAAGTGCAAAAGGCGCAAACACCACCCCTACACTTAAAGGTTTGCCTGCCCTTAAGCAAAACAAAGAAAAATAATAAGCTTTACAAAACAAACATAGAAAAAATATTTTTGATTTTTAATATGCGAAAACAGAGATGTTTGACAATACTCAACGATTAACATGACTAAGCCCCTCACGAAGAAGAAAAATATAATTCACTCAGACACTCGTATATGATGTCATAGAGGGTAAAAGGGAAATCATACTCAATTACTCAAACATGATTTATTTCATACCATAGGCTTGTACAAGAAACAAAACTGCACCGACAAGGCGTAAGCACCAGATATAATTATCAAAAGAGGACTTTTATTCGGGTTTGAACGTTATGCTAAGGGTTAATAAGGGTGTGGATAAGGCATGGGAAATATATACTGGAATTGGTTTTATAATATACATGTCGACAATTCCAAGAAACCCATGTTGCTAGTTACGACAATCTACAAATCTCCGAGAGATAATCGAACATCTCAATCCTCAAACTCTTACAAACAATATACTTTATCTCAGCTTTTATTCATACTTCACTTTTTTTTGATTTTTTTTTTCTTCTTTTTTTCACATTTTTTTTTCACATAACTAATAATTCCCCCACACTTAATATAAGTGCACACCACAAAAAATATGAAACATGAAGCGTGCACTCTTCATCTTCGTTGAAATGGCACAATACTTATAACAAAGCGCGAGCAAACTATGAGCAAAAATCAACCAATCATACCGAGCAACTAGCAACCAACCGTAGAATTTCGACAAGGGGTAAGGCTAGGCTAAAGGTTATATCATTATGAATTTTTTTTTATTTTAGTGGATGAGAAAACTGAATAGAATGGCTCAGCAGGTTAAACTAGGGGTATCTAGCACTAAAGATAAGTGCTAACGAACGAGTTTATTTGGGTGGTTAGCTAATCAGTGTAACTAGCTAAAAGAATAAAAAATATGTTAAATGGAATGGCTATTTGGGTTAAATCCTAAGTTGCCTCTTTAAACACATTAAAATACCTATAATCACTAAACTGGATCTTACTGCGGTCTCGTAATGATTTCAAGCACAAGTTCTAGAATCAATAGATCACCGACACACTCATAATCAAAGGAATCAAGCATAAAATACGTATGCTATATACAGGCTCAAAATCCTCACATATTTACTAAAATAGTTATAAATGCGCAAGTAATGTTATCAATCCTGAGTCGAATCTGCTTTATCAATAGAGACACATCTCTGATTTCAAAACTTTATTTATTTACTATGTTTTTATTATAATATATTGACCTAAGTGGCAAAAAATTTAAATCAAGAATAGATTTTTAGATTACCGATGGCGAACAAAAGTTTATACTTTTGATAATGAGTTTGATTTTCCAATTCATTTCCCCCCCCACACTTAAGTTAAGCAATATGTGTAATCAGAAAATAACTTAAAAGTGGGACAAACGGGAAAAATAAATATGAGAGAAACGAAACTTTCTGAGGCTCATAAGTGCTTGGCTGAATTCTGAAAGATATCGGCGCGAAATAGAACGCCGTCATGTGTATTCTACCACATGTAAAATAATCAAAACATATCGGTCCCAAATGTAATAGTACCACCAATCCAAGCTCCACCTGTTTTATTTAATCTGCAAAATAAACTAAACTACAAAAACCGTAAAATACAAAAGCACACTTTTGTAGGCAACACGCTTTGCATTACGTAGCAACAAGCATTTGAAAACCCCTCGTGGGCCCCCCCCCGAGTGACGAAGTATATAGTCCGTGAGGCTTTTCAGCGAACACACCATAAAGTTCAAAATCATATATATTTTTATATTATTTCTTTTAAAAATTTTATTTATACATAATTTACTAAAACAAGCACTCACGAAGCACAAAGAAATGAAAATTAAAATATAAATGAAAATATAATAACTAGTATTCAAGCATTCGAATCACATACGGAAGAAAAAATAAAGTTGAAAATAAAAATCTTTTTGGAATTTTTAATTTATGGGCAGACACACACAAGGTTCGAAAACCTTTAACAACTAGAAAAAAATGGGTTTTATTTTTTTATATTTTTAGCACACAATTATTATATAAGGTAAAAAAAATTATATATATTTTTATTTTATATTTTTTATTACTATTTTAGATATTTATTTTAATAATTTTTTTAAGACCAGAAGTGCGCCGCACTTCATAGAAAGTGCGGCGTACATCGCATTTTAAATTTTTATTATTATTTCAAATATTCAAAACATAATGGCGGGAAAAATTTGAAAAATGTGCGCCGCACACCAACACATGTGCGACGATTTTATTATGACATAAAACACTTTTTTTTAATTTATATATCACACTTTATTAGTTAACAAAATACATAACACAAACACTGACAAACACACAGAAACACATAAACAAGAACTAAAGAAAGAAACTCTTTTTATATTTTTATAGTTTTTAACATTTTTTTAACACAATCATAAACACGCAAACGTGCACACATAAACAAGCATTCCAACAAATGCAAACACAGATTACTTAACAAATGTAACTAAACAGATGCATATGCAAATACAAACAAACTTAAAACATTTTTATAGATTTATATTATTATTATCATGATTTTCATATAGATACAAAGGAGTATACATACAAGCTAAGATTCAAGAAACAAATATAAACACATTACGAACATTTACAAAACTCAAAAGAAAATGTATCTGATTTATTTTTATACAAAATAGAACTTTTTGTATGCAAGCGCAAAGTGCGGCGCACAAACTTAATTGTGCGGCGTACTTTCTGCAAATTTTCAATATTTTTTAATTTTTTTAATTTTTTCACAGATGCAATATAAATTAAATACATGACTTATTATATTAACAAAGACATGTCATAAAACACAATAAGAAAAATCAATTTAGAAATAAAATCTTTTGGGTTTTTTTTATTGATGACAATCTAAATATTCACAAAATTACAAGGCGTATAATCAGATAAAAGGGAATTTCAAATGATCACATACCCGAGACTAGCGATTTGGGGGGTTTTGTTTGGGTTTAGTTTTGAAATCAAATTCAATTTGTGAATTTTTTTGTAGAAAGTGCGGCGCACTTGGTGTAAGTGCGGCGTACTTTCTGGGTTTTCAGGAAAACCAGCGCACAAATTGTATGTGCGGCGCACTTCCTGAGGAAAAATGATTTTTGTTTCCTGTTTGGCCAGAAAACGGTACGACGAGTTTTTAATACATGTTGATTTGAAACCAATACGGCGATTTTGGTGTGCAACTCGTCGCACTCGGTACTTAACATGGCAAAATAAGAAACGGGAACAGGGGAATTACGGCGCACAAGGTTAATTGTGCGCTGTACTTTCTGCAACAGTAGACATATTTTGAAGATTTAAAGATATTTTAAACACACGAAACATGCACAAGACTAGCAAACAGTCTGAGAACTAAACAAATCCCCGACAGCGGTGCCAAAAACTTGATGTGTGTTTACAAGCTTTAAATTTGTAATAACTAGAAATACCGATTTTAACCAAAAATACGACATTCGAATATAAATAACCCGTTCATGTATAGTTGGGGGGGGGTAATAAGCTTTAAGGTAAGTCCAGACGTTCCCTCGAGATTTTGTAGCAATACACAGCTTGTTTATCAGTAACCAAGCTAATTGATTGTCATGGTAAAATTTGCTAAACATGTGTATTATAGCAATCAAGAAACAAAACATAACACATAAACATAATAATAGAGATAAGACAAACTTATATAAACAAAGCTACAAGTCATATATGATGGCAATCAAAATACAAGCAATCTACCAATGATAACAATAGAATCCCTTACGGCCTATAACTATTGCATCATCACTAAGCGATTAAGTAATGGTTTATGCATATATATGAATTTCACCCAACTCGGTCGGTCAACATAAGGAAGGGTATTAAACATCATTCTACTTAGGTTGTTTATCAATTTACCACACCATTCTCACAAGCATGATATTGATTCATATGACCAACATAATTTAAAATATATCAAGGCAATTAATCCTTTCAGGCTATTTCAATTGCAAGATATATCAAGAGATAAACAATGATCTAAGTAAGATAATATCGAATTCATAAACATGTATATTCATAAATCATAGAAAAATCATTCAAATATTATTCATGTTTCACTTATAAGAAGCAAAGTAACAATACTAATATTTCGACTACAACAACCATCAACCCAAAACTAGTAGTTCCATTATCAACCAATAACCAAATGCTACTGAGATAACCTGCAAAATACCATGTAACTTCTGGAAATCCGCAACATATCACCAAATGAAGTGTTTGGTAACAAAGTTTATGGTGATGATCTTAGGAGGATTTGGTGTGAATCATCCAAGAAGCAAAGTGATAAGTGTTAAGGTTATGGAAATGGATGGTATATGATCTAAATATGGTGTAGAACTTCTAGAAATATGTGTTTTAGTGGTGGTTTATGGTGGAGAGTAATGGTAGCATGGCGGTTTAGAGGGGTGTGTGGATCATTAGATCCTAAGACCCTCACCACTCCTTCCTCCCCTCCAAACTGATCTATGAGGAGTGTATGTATGATATAGAAGTTGTTTGTGAGAATGGATGATATAGGAGAGCCAAATGAGGCTATTTATAGGATTTTTGGTGACCAAAGTGCACCTTACTTCGTTACAAGTGCGCAGCGCTTCGGGTGTTAATCCACTTGGCATTTAATTGCCTTTAATTTCTTTTAATTTAAGTTATGGTGGAAAAGTGTGCTGCACTTTAATACAAAACCGGCACACTTTTGATCGTTTTCAGCAAATAGCTTTTTCCAAAGTTGTAGATAAATGAATTCTCTTCGGGTGGCCGCTTGAACCAAATAAAACGGAGTTCGTATGATCGAGTTATGACCAAAACAGTGAACAGGCGTCGGGAGATCTTTATCCTCAGTTATTTCTTTGTTTCAGCTTCAAATCTTCGTGTATTCTTTTGTTTTCTTTCACGACACGTCCCAAGAACCTACAATGACAAATTTACTATATTCTATACCAAACGTTCTTATATTTAACCGAATTAGATATTTAAAAGCATTGATAACTCGTATAAAAACATGTATAATTTAAGCGTTATAATCTACCAAGTGCTATATTACTAGGGAGTTTCATAATCATTTGAGGCCTCTTCGGGGTGTCGTATTGACGAGTTATGGATTTACGATTTAAAGTGTCGTGGCTCTTCATACGTTCACTACATGGCCTCTATATTATGATAGCCCGAACGATAGTATGATGTTATTTACAAAAGGCAAGTAGCGAAACAAAACTTCAAAGGATACTTCATTTAAACAACATATAAATCTATGATCAATACCTCACTACAAGTATATATGAGTGGCATCACATTGTGTAAATCATATTCATATATTCACGCTTGACATTTTCTTATACGACCTATAATTAATTAGGTTGCATTCGGACGTTTACTTAACGCATTAACATTTTATGATTTATATTATTGATTCACTCACTTAAGATGAGTTCATAGCCCCATGTTTTACTGGTTTTACATATACATTATAAGTTTTAGGGTGAGAAACATGCATGATTTTACAAGTGGACATTTTTACCATTATAATTACGTGTTACCTAAGTAGCTATAACCCTCTGAGCCCATAATCATGAACTGTCAATTACTGGAATGTGAGCGCGAATGTTATGAATAGATCTATTGGGTTTTACATCCCCGTTTGGGTGATTAGCTATTACTAGATAAACGAACGTATACCATGTCGTATTTGGGATGTTGCAGGTTTGAACATCATCATGGGCAATGTGGCAATTTATATTGCAATTCATGTCAAGCTTCGGTGACATGAGCTTAGGGTAACGTAATTACATTTTTGTGATATTAGCATATCTTGCATTATCGTACACTTGGGAAATCTTGTGGTACTACAACATATAATTTACAAACCTATGAATTCACCAACTTTATGTTGACAATTTAAAGCATATTTTTCTCAGGAGATCAATGAGGTACAAGTCAAGGGATACATTGGTGGTCATATTTTGGAAGTCATGTATTAAAGATTTGGTCGCATTGCATATTGGGGATATATTGTTATGGACTAGAATCTTTCTATTATAAATAATAAACGGGTGAAGCATAAGACTTTTGTAATAAATAATTTACTAAATCCAATGTATTTTAAACGACTTTTATGGACATTCTTATATATCTCTTGTGCTATTGATCTATGAAGTAACACGCCCCAGACTCATATTCCGCTGCGACCCAATTTGGTGGTGTTATAGATAAGATCAGGAGATAACTTTCAAAATTATAAAGTAGAAGCTTAGTCAAGCACCAGTCTTAGTATTACCTGAAGGCAATGTTGATATAGAAGTTTATTGTGACGCCTCCTCAAATGGTCTCGGTTGTATCATCATGCAAAGAGGTCGAGTCATAGCTTATGCCTCTAGGCAACTTAAGAAACATGAGGAAGACTATACTACACATGATTTAGAGCTCGCAGCGGTAGTGTTTTCTCTGAAACTGTGAAGACATTACCTCGAAGGGGTGAAAATCAAAATCTTTATAGATCATAAGAACCTTAAGTATTTCTTTGATCAACGTGATCTTAATATGAGACAGCGACGTTGGTTAGATCTAGTCAAGGACTATGATTGTGAAATTCTTTACCACCCATGTAAAGCCAACATTGTAGCAGATGCCTTGAACAAAAAGACAATGCATGATTGTTTACTAGTTAAATCACTCCAAATGGTAATTACCCTAGATTTCTATGAGCATATCAAAACAGTTTTGCATAAAGTATGGGAGAATAGAGATGTAAATTCAGAGTGACTCGTGGGGTCAGGTGCATAATTTAGTTGTGGACTCATGAGGACTCAGAATAGGCTTTGGTAGGATTTGGATAGCGAATAATAAAGAGCTCAAAAAGTGGTAGCTCGACGAAGCTCATACGTCAAAATATTCCATTCACCCAGGTGCCAGCAAGATGTATTATAATCTTAAGCCAGATTATTGGTGGCCAGGAATGAAAAGAGACATAGTAAAGTATGTCGAACAGTGTCTTACTTATCTCAAGTTAGGACTGAACATTAACAACCTTATGGTTGTTGGAAATATGAGTTTTCGCAAAATGAATTTTTGTACATTTTGGACACTATTTAATATATGTATTTGTTATATGTATTTTCAATAGTTAGTACAAAAAAAACTGCTACGAAACTACCGAGCAGGGGAAAAAATATGATAAGTAAATACATAATTTCGAGTGTGATCATCTTTGCGTTCTCCTTGAAGAGAGTTTTGCAACGAGCTAAAGTATGTCCAAATTGGAGTTAATATGAATGAGATATCGTGTCTCAAAGTGAGACACAAAATCTAGAAAACTATAAGTATCCCACATCGCCCAAAACATGAAATGAACACATGTTTATATAGGAATCTTGGTATTTGCTATCATATTCCTTTAGGTTGGTTATGCTCCCACAACTACGTGCACGCGCAGGGGGGGGGGGGGTGGGGGTTGCCCGAAAAATGGGATTTCTGGGCCAAAATGGGGTCGAAGCTTACTGAACTAATAGTGCGAGCCCGCCGCGAACCTTCAATAACGAATCTGCTCTAAAAAGTTGTGTCTATGCGCATATCTTTTTGCTGCTGATTTTATTTCTATATTTAATAAGCTATCAAATTATTCTCCATTTAATTATGGAACTGATTTAAACTTTGGGAACAAATTTTATAGAATCTGTTTATATAAATGGGAAATATCAAATCGTGTTTATTTGCAAATCGATTTATTATTTACCTAATATCTTGGCTTGGTGACCAAGACAGGTTTAGGCTATATAATGAACCTCTCCTCATTCAGTTTTATCATCCAAAAATCGCAGCTTCTAAGCTTACGATTTCCAGCATTCCATTCGATCAGAAACGCATAAGTGCTTCCATGAAATTTCAAGCAAGTTAGTCAGGCCCGACTGTACAACAGCTTTGCACTTTGTATCCTGGGAAACAAACGGCGAATCTGTTTTAAGGGAATCATGGAGCCTCGTGTCTCGACCATTTTACTACTTTATATTATTTAATGTTCATAGAGTCTGTCTTCTGCCTCTGTCTCACTTCTGTCTGTTCTTTAAATTTCTGTTATTTATTTCTATTAATTTATTTATTTTCTGTAATCCGATTTATTAATAAAAGTGTTACTTTTTCCCTACAATCTTGAAATATTCATTAAAAGATTCTATTTTACAAAATCATACTTGGGAGCTCGTAGATTTACCTCCTGGTTGTAAACCACTAGGCTATAAATGGATCTTTAAGAAGAAGATGAAAGCCGATGGCACCATTGACAAGTACAGAGCAAGACTGGTAATCAAAGGATTTAGACAACGCAAAGGTCTAGATGACTTTGATACCTATTCACCTGTTACGCGAATAACCTCGATTAGAATGATCCTTGCTATTGCCGCATAAATAAATTCGGAAGTTCACTAAATGGATGTGAAAATGGCATTTCTAAATGGAGATTTAGAAGAAGAAATATATATGGACCAACGTAAGGGTTTCATAGCTCATGGGCAAGAAAGCAAAGTTTTTAGGCTTGTTAAGTCATTATATGACTTAAAGCAAGCTCCCAAACAATGGCATCAAAAGTTTGAACACACCATGTTAGAGAGTGGATTAAAAATAAATGAATGTGACAAGTGTGTTTATGTAAAAGACACAAGTAGTGGATATGTAATCTTATGTTTATATGTTGATGATATGCTTATCATTGGAAGTAATGACAATATGATTAAATCTACTAAAGACATGTTGAAATCAAAGTTTAACATGAAAGATATAGGTGTGGCTAATGTGATCCATGGAATAAAGGTCATACGAATTCATAATGAACTTGTGTTAAGTCAAGCACATTACGTGGACAAAATTCTTAATACTCATAATGTGGGGGATTTCGGCCTAGCTAGAACTCCAGTTGACACCAGTATGCATCTATCTAAAAATAGAGGCGTAGGTGTTGCCTAATTAAAGTATTCAAGAATTATTGGCATGTTAATGTATTTGATGACAGGTACCCGACCTAACTTAGCATATGTTGTTAGCAGGTTAAGTAGGTATACTAATACTCCAGGTGATGCACATTGGAAAGATATGACTAGGGTACTTCATTATTTGAGACACAGTCGCAATTACGGACTGCATTATGATAGATATCCAGTTGTTATCGAAGGATATAGTGACGCAAATTGAATATCTGACATAAAGGATTCTAGATCGACTAGTGAATATGTGTTTACACTAGAAGGGGCCGCTATATCTTGGATGTCTTCCAAGCAAACTGTTATAGCTAAGTCCATGATGGAATCAGAATTTATCGCGTTAGATAAATGCGAAGAAGAGGCAGAATGGCTACGTCAATTCGTAGAGGACATACCAAGGTAGCCTAAACTGGTAACGACCATTAGTATAGATTGTGATAGTCAATCGGCAATTGGCTGAGCTCATAGCATAATGTATAATAGAAAGTCTAAACATATCCGTCATCAACATAATTTGATACGACAATTACTTTCAACAGGATTTATCTCAATTGACTATGTGAAGTCAAAGGATAACATCGCGGATCCGCTTACTAAAGGCTTAAGCAGAGAGTTAGTTAGTAAGTCGTCTAAAGGAATGGGACTAAAGCCCTTGAAGGAATGACTTTCTATGAAGGAAAACCTAACCCAGTTGACTGGAGATCCCAAGATCTGGGTTTAATAGGACAACCTAATCATAGAAATGTAGGGGAAGTCACCGTTAATGTGGGGGAGTTATTTAATATAGTAACTTCCTAAACCATTCCTATAACAATGTGACTTGTTGAGAGGTTAAACATATGGCTTAATGATTCAAGATGAAATCATAAGGCATAATGATTCAAGATGAAATCATAAGGCATAATGATTCAAGATAAAATCTCAAAACATATATTTTTAATGATTCAAGATGAAATCACCTATGTGAAAGAGAAGTAGGGTCACTTAGAAGGGAATTGAGATGAGAAAAATTCATAGGAGTTCTTGCAAAACCAGACTAGTGTTCATGACAATAACGAGCATAACTATGAGGACTTGACGAGGTCAGGGAGAGTCATGTGTGAGTATGTATTGTCACCTACATAAACAGATGTTGAGTTCAAGGACATCACATCTACTCAGATCTAGGAGACTAAGTGCATCTCACAAGGGAAGGTTTAAAGGGTCACACCTACCTATCCTATGCGTGACTTAACAGTAGAAATTTTGCCAAAAATTTTGTGTGTTTTCGCCGATCTCCATTCATGTGGGGGATTGTTAGAAAAATGAGTTTTTGCGATATGAATTTTTGTAAACTTTGGACACTATTTAATATATGTATTTGTTATATATATTTTTAATAGTTAGTATCTTTGCATTCTCCTTGAAGAGAGCTTCGCAACGAGCTAAAGTGTGTCAAAATTGGAGTTACTATGAATGAGATATCGTGTCTCAAAGTGAGACACAAAATCTGGAGTAACTATATAGTTTCCCTACTTGCCAAAAAAACATAAATGATACACATTGTTTATATAGGGATCTTGGTATTGCTATAATTTCTTTAGGTTGGTTATGCTCCCTCAACTTGTGCGACCGGCGAAGGCAGGGGGGGGGGGGAGGGGGTGCCGAAAATGGGATTTCTAGGCCAAAATGGGAAGCTTCTGAACTCATGCGATCCCGCGCGACCTGTAGACACGAATGCAGCTCTGAAAGTTTGTTTATGCGCGTATCTTTTTGTTGCTGATTTTGTTTCCGTATTTAAAATACTTCCAGATTATTCTCCATTTAATTATGGAACCTATCATCCTCTGACAGATGGTCAAAGTGAAAGGACCATTCAGATACTAGAATATATGCTTCGAGCTTGTGCTATAGACTTTGTCGGTAGTTGGGATAAATACTTGCCACTAGTAGAATTCTCTTCTAGTTATAGTTACCACTTCAGCATTAAGATGCCACCATACGAGATGCTTTATGGAAGGAAGAGTCAAACTCCTATATGTTAGGGTGATATTGGACAAAGAGAATTAGCCAGTTCTGATGTTGTCCAAAAAACCAATGAAAAGATCGATCAAATCAAAAAAAGGCTTAAAATGGCCTAGGATCGACAAAAGTCATATGCGAACAAGATAAGGTGGCCTATAGAATTTCAGATCGGGGATCGTGTCATGCTTAAAGTACCCCCTTGGAAAGGTGTTATTCTTTTCAGGAAGCGTGGAAAGCTAGGACCACATTATATTGGTATATTTAGAATAACTGACAGAGTTTGAAAGGTAGAATACATACTAGAGCTACCAGAAGAGCTAAACAGTATTCATAATACCTTCCATGTATCCTAGCTACAAAAATGCTTGGTATATGAGGCACAATATGTCCCTCTAGCAGATATCATGGTTGATGAATATCTCGGCTATGTTGAAGAGCCAGTAGAGATTCTTGACACCATGGTCAAGAAACTCAAAAGGAAAGAGTTCCTCCTTTTTAAAGTTAGATGGAAGCATAAAAAGGGGTTGGATTACACGTGGGAGCCTGAAGAAGAACTCATTAAATATTACCCCGCTTCTCACCAAGAATGGTTTGTGAGGACACAAACTGGAATGAGGGAGAGTTGTAACACCTCAATTTCTACGGTAAGGATTTATTACTAATTTATACGCTTCTTAGTTGACTCTCATTGTCCTTATATACTCTTGTTAGCCTTAAGGACCTTCCATGAAATAAGTTTTAAAGTAAATAGGACAAAGCATGAAATGGTCTTTCTTGTAAGGACTAGTTTTGCCAAAAGGTGAAACTTTAAATATTAATCATATAAGTTACTTCTTCATTTGGAAACTCCATAATCTTCCTGTTTCTTCTCCATCACCATGTCACACACAATCACAATCACAAATTCTAGGGTTTGATCTGACTTTGATTTTGAGCAAGATATAAGTAAGAAAGCATCTTATATAAGCTTATAAACAATAAAGCTAGTGTTTTTATCATCTAATTTGAGATTATAAGGGTTAGCCGAGGACGTTTATGAGAGCTCGTGTTAGTAGTCAAGCGTTTTAAAGGCGAGTAATGTATATAAGAATAGAAACGAGACTTTAAGTACCCGTTAAAGATACCACTTACCTCATGGTGCTTATGTTTATGTTTTGTAATGCGTAAAGTGTCATATCCATATTATTATTACATTGCTAATTGTATTATATACTATGAGTAGTAATAACTCATTTGTTATAAGTTTATTTATGCCATGTTGACCCGGGTGGCTAAATCAGCCTCGTTGACCCGTGTGGTTAAAACAGCCTCATTTGACTAGTGTGATCAAAACAGCCCATGTTGACCTTATGGTCAAAACAACTCATGTTGACCCGTATGGTCAAAGTAGCTTCATTTGACCCGTGTGGTCAAAACAGCCCATGTTGACCCGTGTTGGTCAAAATAGTCCGTAATGACCCAACTGGTTTTAGTAGCATGTTTTAATTAAATGTTATATATGTTATCTCACTAAGATTATGCTAATGTTGATTTGTTCATGTTATTCTATAGGTGAAGCTAGTGGCGTTGCATTGAAGGGTAAGAAGGTCGAGTTATAGCTTTTGGTGGAGCTTGTGGGTATCAAGCTACTTCCCTACCCTCTCTTTTACCAAGAAACGCCCTAGGATGTTATGCTTTTGTGTATATTAATGTAAAATCAGCTTGGTGTCATAAACAACTAGTTTTGTTATAATATTAAAAGTTAAAGGGGTGTTTGGAATAGTGCCATTCTTGCCCATTATGACCCATTTTGCTCAAGTACGGGTCTAAACAAATAGCGTGTATTGTGTATAACTCTTATGTGTTAATATATGTTATGTTTTTTGTTTAAAATGGATGTTTGGATATGAATGGGTCAAAACGAGAAGTTGTCTACGGGTTATTTTTCTGCAGGATTTCAGCACTGTAGCAGTACTATAGCAGCATACAAAAAATTAGTCGAGCGTTTCAGAGAACGAGTTTGCACCATAATACTTGTTAACATAATATACAAATCACTATCATCAATCAAATAAGAAGTTGAAATTAAATCTATTTGATTTAGTTGGGGATCGATAGAAAGTACCAGATAGCCATGCATGCAAAACCCTAGATAACTAATCCAAATGAGGCGTTTTGGTATTGGGCCTATCATACAATGCTGCGAACCTTTTTATTAAAACTTAATGATATAAATTTGTTTTGTAAGAACTCATGATATATAGCATAGATTAATTCGTGGATATTTTGGTTTATCCCGTGTAAAAACTTTCTTATCTTGTTCTTTTCTGTTTTATTGAATAAAATATTTTACAAGTTACAATAAACTTGTTTTTCTAAATTGTAGGATCCTTTTAACATATACAATTCATATCATACACGGATCTAGATCAAGAAATATAGAAAGAGAGTGAGATGATTTCCTAGAGAGAGAAAGAAGAGAGAGAGTGAGATGGGAGAGAAAATAGAAAAGTGAAATGTTTATTATGAAATCAACTCTTTTCTTTTCCTTGGTGGAAAAGGTATATATATACCCCGACACTTAAAGTGACGTTCGGGATATTTGACTAGGACCCGGGCTCAGGTTTTGCTTGGGATTAAACCCGAAACATATACAATATTAGATTAACTATCGAGCCCGATTCCTGATACTTTCCTATTACAACGTTAACTAATTGATTGACCGAGACTTAAATACATAATGAACGAACTTCATGTTCGACTCAATATTTTGAGGCTAACAATCTCCCCCGAAGTGAGTTCATTGATGACACTCCTTCATGAGATCAATGAGATTACTTTTGTCGTTAAGCTCATGTGGTCTTGGTCTTTCTCTTTGTTCTTTGTTGTAGGCTTGTTCCTCCATGCTTTGTGATCTTGACTTTGAGCCTTTGACATTGTCTTTAACGTCTATGCCATCTTGCGATCTTAAGAGTTTGACCAACATTCTCATACTATGCCTCATCTTGAAAGCTTCAAATCAGAGTTTACGGAAGTCTTTGTCTTTAAATCTTGAGCTTTCATGATAGTTTGTCTTTGTAGAATGAGCATGAATATGTGGTAATGAATCGACTTTGGTTGATTGGGATAAAGTCACCACCGTTTTAACCTGCAGGTTTACGTTAGTGATAATCGAGAAAATTGATTTGAAAATCAATCGACGTGTTACTTGTAAAAACATTTTTGTAACACATCGGGAGTTTTAATCTTTTTATCAAAATTCATCAACCGTCAATTCATTTACTGGACCAAATCGAGATCCAGTTGTCACAAGTTTGATTCATATAGAATCTCGCAAGTCACCTACCAGGAGCTTGTTTGATGCTGGCTCAAGCAGGATTTCCATCTTCATTGTGAATACATAAGTATCACTCGGATGTTCTGGCAAATATCATAATGATATTGCGTAGGACTCTTGTTAACAGCTTGTAAACTTGATGATGTTCAACAAGTGTTTGAAATGGAATGTGTCCTAACAAGATTTTTATTGATCTCTTGGCTCTAGACTCGATTAGTGCATTTTGGTTTTAGTACTTGGAGGCTGGAGCAGATTGCCACCTATTCAATATCAACGATCTCGGAATGAGATGTCAATAGATAACGTGTGTATCTTCATGACAAATGAGAACAAGTTCTGTAAGAGAAAACTCGGAATATGGCTAGAGAAGAGGGTTGCTATTGCATAACTAGGTCCATGATGTCGTCTTCAAGGTCAGCATCAATATGTGATTCTAAAAGCTTATGTATTGACGCGGTTTCTGCTAAGTTGTGTGGAGGGCTTCCTTCTTTTCACCCTTTATCCATACATTTCTTTTTTATTCTTCAACCTTCTTCATTGCGTAACAAGACGTCATTACTAACACCTTGCTGTGATTGTTCCAGTGTTAGCTCAATCTTAGTCGGCATTATTCCCATATACACCCATCTCCAATCATACCTAAGGACTGCTATTTCTAACTTTGGATTATCCTTGGGTAGATCCTCCGGTTCTGGTTGGATCATAGGAATATTTTCCTAAAAACCTTACCACCTTATAACTCAGACATTCGTCATTGAAATAGATCGTTGTAGGTATGAGGATCGTACCCATAAACTTTTTCGAAAGAGTTATCAAGCACTTTGAGTCGATATGACTCATTATTATTTTCAAGATCAATTATTAAATACATTTCTCCCCTTATTTTAAATACTAATGAATTAGTTTTTGAAATACTTTATGATTAAAATTTGTTTGTATAATACCAGGGGAAATCTTTTACTCTAGCCATGAATTACATGGAACATAAAACTTGCTCCCCTTAATTTTTTACATATCGTATTGACACCAAAACATATGATACCAAGTTGTAAAATGAATAGAAAATTAAGCGTTGAAAAACTTAGTCTCTTATAACTATATGCTACTTGATTTGTCATTATTATCTGTTATTATTAAGAGGATTTTCGGGAATGTTTGAATACATAAGATGGACGTGAGTTGACGTGTATCCAAAATCATTAAAATGTTGTTTTTTGAAAAACTCCCCCTTGAAAGATGGAGTGTTGAACGCACAATTTTGAAAGATTTTAATCATCAGTGAGAAATTCTTGAAAAAAAATTGTGTTTAACATTTTGAAAAACATCATGTTAGAAGACTACTCTTCCAACTTTATGGGTAAGCGCACCTTATGGTACACTATCCTTGTTTGAGCTTAAAACTTTGAAATGTCTGGTAAGAACAGATCAAGACGAGAATACGATTGAATTTCTCGTTGTTAGGATTAAGTTATCTTTATAGATAAACTTTTTTATTTGAAGTCCGGGTTAAGTACTGTATTTGACAATAAGCCATCAGAAAAATTAGAAATGACTGTTTTGGGAAAGCATTTGAAACTCCTGTTTAAACTTCATTTACACGCCCGTGTCGATATTAATCAACATTTCTAGGTACGTAAATGTTATCGATTCCAAGAGACATGTCGAGAAGAATATTTTTTGAAACATTTTCTGATTTTTGATTTTGTATTTTCTTTTTGAAATTTTATATTTTTGTATTTTTTCTTTTTTCAAAAAAAATATGTACATGTTGATGTTTGAGGAAGTATCAAGCAGATTTTCTTTTGTCAGGAACCTCCAGTTCTGCTAGAGTAAAACATCTCATACCAATTCGACCTGATAAAGATACTGAATACCTACTTGGGGTAATAAGCATTAGTAAAACATCATCAGCTAATTGGTATTCGTTTGACCAAAAGTATAATTCAATTATACCTTTTCAACTGTTCCTTTGAAGTTGATACCGAGTATGGATATGCTGGTATGGACGTGCTGCCACTGGGTTGCATGAGACTTGTATGCTGACTGAGAGTCGCAATACAACGGTATTTGTTGTAGTTGAAGCCATAATCCTTAAGCTGTGTCCTCATCTACATTACTTGAGCACAACTTGTAGATAACGCAAACGTATCAGCCTATGCTGATGACATTTGCAGTTACATTCCTGTCATTTGACATCCAGCTAACTAACTTATCACCTAGGAATTGTATTCCTCCAGAAGTGATTTTGCGAGTATCAATGCATCCGGCATGGTCGACATCTAAAAAAGCTGTTAGTTCAAAGCCAGAACCCTTTGGATACCAGAGTCCCATGTTAATGGTACCTCTTAAGTATTGAAAGATCCTTTTGACCTCTTTGAGGTGTTTTTCAGTCGGTGTTGCTTGATATCTTGCACAAGTAACTACAGCTGGCACTTGTCTGGTCTCTAGATGTCAGATACTTGTGTGACCAATTTTGTTACGGTAGTAGTTTGGTTAAGGGTTCCACCACTCAAGTTTGCATCTAATTTAGGTTTCATAGCCATTGGTGTACCAATGCTCTGACCTTTTTCCATACCATGTTTTTTAAGTATCTCTAAGTGTACTTGGCTGATTGATAAAATACCTCATGGGGTTGGTGGATTGAAGTCCTAATGAATTTCATTTCCACCATTAGGACATCTTAAATCTAACGTGCATTATTTTTTCAACAATGTTTTAAAAATTTAGGGTTTGTGGGAACCATTATAATGTCATCAACGTATATTTGCACAAGTAGAATGTCCTCCCCGTATTTTATTGTGAATAGGGTCGGGTCAATGATACCTTTAGTAAAACCTTTGGAAATCAGGAATTTTAAGAGTTTATCATACCAGGCTCTCGGAGCTTGTTTTAATCCATATAGAGCTTTCCTGTAAACTTTTTCTGGATGATCAGGATCAACGAATCCGTCTGGTTGTGCAACATAGACCTCCTCCTTTAATAGATCATTAAGAAATGCCGTTTTCACGTCCATCTGATAAATTGGAAATGACTTGTGTGTAGCATATGCGACAAAAATTCTGACAGCCTCCAAGCGAGCAGCTGGAGCAAATGATTCTTCAAAATCAATACCCTCTTCCTGAGCATAACCCTTTGCTACAAGTCATGCTTTGTTGCGAATTACAGTTTGGTCTTCATCCTTTTTGTTTTTCCATAACCACTTTAGCTTGATTACGTTCTTGCCAAAAGGTTTGTCAACGAGTTCCCAGACTTGTAGTCTGTCAAACTGATGAAGTTCTTCCTGCATTGCTTCTATCTATGCAGAATCAGCCATTGCTTTCCTAATGTTTTTCGGTTCAGCAGTGCTCACGATGAGTGCGAACATACACATTTCAGGATCTGTTGCAAGTTGTCGTCTTGTTTGCACTGGCTTGGATGGATTTCCATGAACTTGAGTTAATGGGTGATCTTTTGTCCATCGGTATTCAGAATCTTAAGGTTGATTGAAGGTATGCATATTTGAAATACCAATATTGCGTGAAGAAGACTCAATAATTTTTTGTACCGGTGTACATAAAGGATTGGTAAATTCTGCTTGATGATCGTTGTTTTCTTCAGCATGAACATTTGTAGGAGTTGATGGTTCTGATGGAGGTTGAATATTCATTGAAAGTGGTGTGTCTTTTTGAATAGAATTGTCAGTGAGAGAAGAAGACTTGTTGACACGAAAAGTACCATCATTGAAAAATTCATCGTAGAAAGGACCGAAAAGAAGATCCAACTCCTGTTGTAATGGAACTGTTGTATCTGCTGAAGGAGAAACATTTTATAATTCTGGTGCGAGGTCAGGGTTGTCATAATCTAACGCCTTTTGTCGTTGGGGAGCGAGGCCTGAAGTGTCATTAGTAACAAACGTCTCTGACATCTCTTTGATCTCATCAAATTTGAGATGGATGGATTCAACTATCAATTATATACGGATCTAGATCAAGAAATATAGAAATAGAGTGAGATGATATCCTAGAGAGAGAAAGAAGAGAGAGAGTGAGATGGGAGAGAAAATAGAAAAGTGAAATGTTTATTATGAAATCAACTCTTTTCTTTTCCTTGGTGGAAAAGGTATATATATACCCCGACACTTAAAGTGACGTTCGGGATATTTGACTAGGACCCAGGCTCGGGTTTTGCTTGGGATTAAACCCGAAACATATACAATATTAGATTAACTATCGAGCCCGATTCCCAATACTTTCCTATTACAACGTTAACTAATTGATTGATCGAGACTTAAATACATAATGAACGAACTTCATGTTCGACTCAATATTTTGAGGCTAACATAAATGTAACGCAAATTACAGAATACAGATTATGCAAAGTGTGTTAGTTACTCTCTTTTATATAGTACGACATCTAAGATTGTGGCTAGTACCTCATCAAATGTTTATAGCCTTTGTACATATTTTTTACATGATTAGGTGTCAACACTCAAATCACACGGTGTACAAGATATCAAAGGGATTTGTAAGGGTGGGCATAGTGGGAGGTCAACTCAGTCAGTCGACCGATTCACGACCGGGTTGCCTCCACTACAACGCAAAGGTCTATGTTGGCCACGAAGCAAGTTTTAGGAGACGAGGGTCGGAAAACCAACCGAGGTCGTGTGGTTTGTTTGTGTGTGTATCGATTAATTAAAATTTATTTTAGTCAAGTATGTTTTTCAGTGTAGGTCGTCTTATTGTGTCTAAAAGATCGCATGTAGGTTGTAGGAAAAAGAAAGTTCAGATGCATAGAAAAATATTGGTGAATGTGTGTCACTATAAGGGTAGCCTAAAGTACAACATTTCACTCGCATTTATAATAGCAGTTGTATCCATTTTTGTGCTAAAATGAGTAAAATCATGAAGGTATGTACAACACGCATGCTAATGAAATACAATTTTATTTTAGGGTTGTATGGTTGGCATACCAGCTGACTTTTTATTTTTTTTCCCAATAACCAAGGCTAAAAAAATTGTCACACCATCTATCACTTCATACTTTTTTTTGCTTTTAAAACTACCACCTATTCATTTTATCTTTACTTTAAATAAATCTCAAAATTAAAAACCACAACAGTTTTCTTCCCTAATCAAATTCACAAGCCTAATCAACAGTTTATAGCCAAGTCAAGATCCACGAGTTGACTGAGTTGACTCAATGAGTTAGGAATCGGTCCTATTAAGTTGCACCTGGTTAGCCACAGCACTTCAAGATTCATTAACTTTCCGATCTTTGCCAGAATCTCGCCGGGGGTGAACTCGGGTTATAAGATAACCCGGTTCAGAGCATGTAACACCGGTCCAGCCATATGGGTTATCATCACCGGTCCAAGATTTAAAAAACCCTTCTGGGTCAATAAAAATGTGAAACAAAAAGAACCCACATGTTAATTTTTGAGATGTAAAAAGATACAACAGAAGATTGCTGGTAAAAGTACAAAAGGTTAAAGAAGAAAAGAGAAAAAAATAAATGATTGAACTAATGATTGATAATGATTAGTGGTGTGTGATGGTGTGGGGATACTAGGTTGGTGGTGTGTAAACCTACCAAGCCTTATTTTATTGACATTAAATAGGCACCGTGGTAAAACATAAAAGGACCTAATTCTAATCTACAAAAACTTTAAAGTTAAATAAAAATATGAAAAATGTGAAACAAAAAGAACCCACATATTAATTTTTGAGATGTAAAAAGATACAACAGAAGATTGCTCGTAAAAGTACAAAAGGTTAAAGAAGAAAAGAGAAAAAATGAATGATTGATAATGATTAGTGGTGTGTGATGGTGTGGGGATACTAGGTTGGTGGTGTGTAAACCCACCAAGCCTTATTTTATTGACATTAAATAGGCACTGCGGTAAAACATAAAAGGACCTAATTTTAGTCAACAAAAACTTTAAAGTTTAAAAACTTTCCTCCTTTAGTCGCTCTTCTTTTGTAAAATCACGTGGATATTTCATGTATGTCATTTCAATCTATATATATTACTTGTCAATTTGTCATAGCCTCCCGTCAAAACTTTTTTTCTACTGTATGATTTAATGTAACTTGTCATCTGGTGACTTTATTTTTGTGTTTATATTATACCACTATTGTAACGAAAGAAGAAGTAAAGATAAGGGTAAACACCATTTGTGAACAACTTACTTTTTCTCATATCTTATTATGAACCATTTACTATTTTTAATAACATTATTAACCACGAAAACTAGTAATATCAGGTTTTTTTACCGGTTTAACCGGTCAAATTTGACTGTTTCTTTTTCCACCTCATTTCCAATTTTTTATATATATCCACCTTACTTTTCTCTCTACTTTTTTTCCCTCCAATTTTTTACACTCACTTCTTGTTTCTAGCTAATGGAAAGGTGTTGCGATTATCCTCTTGCTCGGATCCGATCCCTAGACCACCAATTAAAACATCCTCATTTCTTTCTAACACAAATGACTCGATCACTGGTTACTAAAGTAGTTTTACTCTGCGAATGGGTTGGTTTCACTTTAAGCTTATTACTAGTTTCACTTAGCAGCTTGCATTTTGCTTCAATATTATTAGCCCTAATTTTTGCCTTAACAATTTGCCTTTTCAAATCTTTAGCTTTTAATGATTATTTACTTTCTTGGTGTTCGAAGCTGAGGTTTTCCGAGAACTATTAGGTGGTATACTTTAACAACAATGTCAAACAGTCTGCTAAAAAGAATGTGAATAAACAAGATTTACAGGTTTATCCTGCAAATCAAATCTGTCTAGTTCTTTTCAACATGGAAGCTCATGGTTTATTTCAAGGATGATCCAATTGATTGCTGTATGATTTTTTTTGATCTTGCAACTTATCTCCCTGTTTCTGTAGAACGTTTCTCTAAAAGTTCTTGACGCCATAAACTCATGCTATTTTCTTTTGTGCCGCTGATACATCAGATATCTGGAGTCTTCAATTAGCTCACTTAGAAGTCTGAACACCATACTCAAAAGTCAAACTTAGTGCTTTGAATTTAGTCATCGTGTTCTGGATTAGTAGTGGATAACGAAGGACTCAAATCACTCTTTACCGTTTCATATGCATCAGAGTAAGTTCTAGGTTGGTAGTTTTCTGCAAGACACTTGTCATATCAAGCTTGAATTTGTTCCATGATCCACCAAACAACTTATTTTAGTTTCCATGAATGTATCAAAGTAACATGAAGAAAGCTCACTTCTGGGGCACTGGTTTTAGTAGAACTACGGATTATGGCCTAAATTAATAGACGAATACAACACACCGAAGCTGGACTCAAAAGATATATAATCGCTCTCACGAATCACATTTATGCTATAAGATGTGAATTCTAATCGCCTGCAGAAAAGAGGCCCTATGGATATTGCAATGTTTGAAACATATACTTCAGAAAACAATAAGGTCCCACTACCTAATTTGTAAACGACAAATAATTCTTACTGATATTGACATCACGAAGGATACTGTCGATTTAATTGAAGTGATTTATGATATAACGCTGCTAATTGTGTTTCTTGATTCTATTAATTTAGTAGGATAAAAACCAACATAGCTATAATGGGAGTTTTTGAGTCTTGGCATAATTACGTACATTGGGATCCTATCAAACAATTGGTGGTGAGCGTCTAAAATGTCGCTCTTGACAGCTTCCATTCTGTCCTATTAGTTCTACAAAGTAAAGGAAATAACTATTTTGAATCGGCTATTAACCGCCATGCGTCAAACAACTGATATCATCTGGTTGTGATGTTGATGTGATTATGATAAACAAATTTTAGTATTTCTGTGATATTTCGAGATCATGAGGCAGATACTTGTATTGGAGTTGTGTTCTGTATGTGGTTCGCAAGCATGATGAGATCAATGCACATAATTTGTTTAGATCATGTAAGTTGGTTTGGAGGTTGTTAGAAGTGGTAAATTGAGGGGGTAGGGATAAATGACGGGGAGGGAGAATGGTTTTTGTTGTTGTTGAGTTGATTGTTGAAGAAGAAATGAAATGGATAAAGGAGATACACGCGCAGATTACTACCAAGAGGAGTTGAAATGGATATGAATGAGAATAAGAAATAGGTTATGAGAGTCTTCAATACGCTCACTTCAGAAGTCAGAAAACCATATAAAAAGTCAAACTCTAGTGCTTTGAATTCTAAGTCACTTGTGTTTGGATTAGTATCAGATACGAAGACCTCAAAATCACTCTCTACATTTTCCATATGCATCAAGAGTAAGTTCAGGTTGGCTAGTTTCTCGCAAACACATGTCATATCAAGCTCGAATCTTGTCATCACTCCTCTAACACTTTCTAGTTCCTGAAATGTATCTGCAACAGAAGAAGTCCTTCTGGACATGGTTTTATAGAACTTGGATTCTGGCCTACATGAATAGACGAATGCAGCAACCGAAGATGGCTCATAATTATAATGAAAATCCATCTTAAGCTATAAGATGTGAATTCAACACCTGCATAAAAAGAGGACCCATGATATGCAATGTTTAACATATACTTCACGAAACAATGGGTCCCACTACCCAATCTGTAAAGCAAAATTCTTTGAATCGAACAGGAAGATATGTCGATTTAAATGACGTTGATTTATGATATAAGCTGCTGATTGTGTTTCTTGATTCTAATTTGTAGGAAAAACCAAACATGACTATAATGGCGAGTTTGAAGTTCTTGGAATCATCACCTTGCATTAGGGATCTAGCAACATTGGTGGTGCGCGTCTAAAACGCGCATGACTAGTTAATTCTCTATTAGTTCTACCAAGTAAACAAATAACTCTTTTGAATATATTAACCGCCATGCGAGCAGCAACTTGATACTCATCTGGTTGTGATTGTTGATGTGATTATAATAAACAAATTAGTTTCTGTATGCTTTCGAGACATGAGGCAGCTTCTTGTATGGCGTTGTGTTCTGTATGTGGTTGCCATGATGAGATCAATGGCCATAATTAGATTAGATCATGAAGTATGGTTTGGAGGTTGTTAAGAAGCTGTTAAATTGATGGGGTGAGGGGTAAATGAAGGGGATGGAGTATGGTTTTTGTTGTTGTTGAATTTGAATGTATGAAGAAGAAATGAAATGGATATAAGAGATACACTCAGATTACTACCAAGAAGGAGATGAAATGGATATGAATGAAGAAAGAATAGGTGAAAAGTCAACGGGTCAACCAAAATGGGTCAAAAAATCAGGCTGAACGAGTTAAACCTGCCACAATGACTTAAGTAAAAAAATTAATAACATGGAATTAACCCGTTGTTCCCTAGTTTCGTGGTTAACAATGGTATTAAAAATAGTACATCATACTATCTTATTAAGCACTTAGGCCTTCTAATAATAGAAAGATTGAAATTTCAACATACCACTATCTAAGCACAAGGTACAACTATACTACATAATACTTGCCAATCCAAAAATTCAAATACAAGCATTATTAAAACTCATAATTAAAATAATTAATATATCCCATTACCCAAATGCACAACAATTATTACATGTTTTACAACCATTAAATACATAATTAATATAATTAATAAACCTGATTAAAATACCCTATTACATAAATGTACAAATATATCTACACATTTTAGAACCATGAAAAGCATATATGCATACGCCAAAAGTTCAATATAGACCCAACATTTGTCATAGACCCAATGAACCAATCATAGCCACTCATTTTTTACAAGCATAATTAATATAATTAATACTCTTAATTAAAATACCCCATTACATAACTGTACAACCATTTTTACATATTTTACAACCATTAAATACCTCATTTTATAATCATGCTTGAAAGAGAGTCTTTGTGCCTAGAATTTCTCTATGTTCGTTCGACAGTGACATGTTCCTGTTTAAGCTGAAAAGAAAACAGTTGCCTGTCCGCCTTAGCTTTGCCATGACTACAAATAAGGTACAAAGACAAACAATCCTAAATGTCGGCATTTATCTGCCAGATTCAATATTATCTAATGTTTAGCTTTATGTGGCGTTGTCGAGAGGGATCTCACATGGAAACACCAAGGTGTTAGTGAAGTCTACAAAAAAGTTTGATAAAGATGGAGTTTACACGTCAAGCGTTATGTATCGAGAAGTCCTACGTAAAGATTAGAATACACATGTGTATAGGATTTCTAATATTTTAGCTATATAAATGTAACTTATAGTCTCAACACTAAATGTATATCTTTCGATTGTTATACTTTTTAAAATATTGTGATGCATTTGGTTTACTACATATTTTATACTGAAACAACGGTCAGGTACCTATTAATTACATAATTATATGCATTCGTCATGAAAACACATAATCAGAAAATATTAGTCGTCAAAGTATTTAGTCACAGGGTACCTACCGCCGCATCGCGCGGGTACCCTGCTAGTAGTTCATAATGAGACATGGGAAAAAGTAAGTTGTTCATAAATGGTGTTTACCCTAAAGATAATACTTGTGTATAGTTCAGAATAAAGTTTCAAACAACCAGATACCTAAATACTTCTATCTAGCCCAATCTAATGTCTATTCATAACTATTTTAAACTTATAGCACTATGCAACAATACAACAACAATCGTACTCAATCCCGCATGGGCGAGGTATGCGACACTACCCAGCAATACCATCATTTTATTATAATATCATGTCAAAGCACATTTAGTTATTAATCAAATAAAAATAGGATTAATGTCATTTAGCACCCATTCCCAACATGATTTAATTTCCAAATATAAAATGCAGAATAAATAATCAGCATTAACTTAGGCAAAGTAGTACTATCGGGTAATCTGATCAATATAAACGAATGCTTAACAGGCGGCAAGAAGAAGGTGATTATTTTCCGGGCTAAAATTGTTTTCTTCGTATTGCTTCGTATGGGTACTCGGTTGTCAATAACTAACTGCAACATTTCAATGCAAATAATGAGATCAAGAACAGGGGAATACATATGAATGATATGGTGGGCAGATAATGCAGGAATGAAACTAATTTCTAAAAACATGTAAATGTATGCACCAACAATCAAAGAGATGATAATATTCAAAAAACACCTCAACACGGCCTACGTTTTGTTTTAAATACACAAGAAAACAATGCATTGATTTTTTGCTAATTTTTTTTTGATTTGAATATGGATTCAATATAGGGATCATGAAATTAGTCACTCCTCTTGAGCCCAATCTGTCCCCCATGAAGACTTGATCTCATAGAAATGGTCACTCTCACTACCACTGATGTGCACGCCAATGATGAGAATCGCATGGAATGTGTTTTCAGCATGTATGAAATTTGGGGGATGGTGGTACGAAAGAAGATCATTAGCTTGACGTCTTTGAATTTCACCCACGAATAAGGACACAAGACATGCAAAGCCAGGTCTTGAACAAAAATGTTTTACCAATCTACGTTTAGTTTTTGTGGGATCTTTTTACAACACGAAAAAATAAGCCACCCCTTCGCGTTGGTAATCTGAACGATCAGTAATTAGGGGTCGTACAACTGCTTCATATGGGTAGTAATTGGTTGTCATAAACACATAATTTGGATTCATACAGAACCTAATAAGGGCTAAACAGTTAGTGTGACCCGAGTCGGCCAAAGAAACAACTTTGCAGATAGACGAATCCTTGATTGCCTGTTTATATTAAATACACTTTTTCAATGGTGTAAGTTGAAAAAGAAACATTCTTTGATCTTTAAGGTAGACTTTGAGAAGGCATATGACTCGGTTCGTTAGGATTATTTGGATGACGTTTTGAAAAAGTTTAGTTTTAGAGATAGGTGGTGTGGATGGATTCAAGGTTGCCTTTGATCTTCATGGGGTTTGGTTATTGTGAATGGGAGTCCCATGGAGGAATTTCAATTTTTCAAGGGTCTCAAACAGGGTGATCCATTATCTTCTTTTTTATTTATTCTGATCATGGAAAGTTTACATATTTTGTTTCAAAGAGTGGTGGATGCAAGTATGTTTAAAGGTATTGTGTTAGGTCCCTCGATGCAAATATCCCATATGTTTTATGCTGATGATGCGGTCTTTGTGGGACAATGGAGCTATTCAAATATAGATACTATTGTTCACGTGTTGGATTGCTTTTATCGTGCATCGAGTCTTCATATTAATATGAGTAAGAGTAAACTTATGGGGATCTCTGTGGACGAGGAAAAAGTTGATCAAGCAACTTCAAAGATTGGTTGTGCCACTCTCAAGGCGCCTTTTTCTTATTTAGGTTCGAAAGTGGGTGGGCTTATGTCTCGTATTCAATCTTGGAAAGAGATTGTTGATTCTATGGTTATGTGCCATTCAAAATGGAAAATGAAGACTCTATCGATAGGTGGAAGACTAACGCTTCTTAAGTCAGTTTTAGGGTCGATGCTGATATACCATATGTAAATATTTAAAGTCCCTATGAAGGTATTACAACGCATGGAATCTATTCGGTGTCATTTTTTTAGTGAAGCTGGTTTATGTGGGAAAAAGTTAATATGGGTGAAATGGAATAATGTGCTGGTTTCGAAAGAGAAAGGTGGTCTTGGTGTTTCAAGCTTATATGCATTGAATAGAGATCTCATGTTTAAATGGATATGGCGGTTCATTACTCAAAGTTCATCATTATGGACAAGGGTTGTCAAAGCGATTCATGGTGATGATGGAAAAATTGGTAAGAATTCTAAAAGTGCTTATCCGTCTATATGGCTCGACATTGTTCATGAGATGAGCTATTCAAGAAGCAAGGTATCGATGTTTATAGTTATATTCAAAAAAAAATTAGAAATGGTGCGCATACAGCTTTTTGGGAGGATGTTTGGCGAGACAATGTTGCGTTTAAACATAGGTATCCAAGATTGTACACGTTGGAATCTTGTAAGAGTATTGATGTTGCTGCCAAACTAGCGCATACTCGTATGGATTATTCTTTTTGGTGTGTTTCTAGGGGTGGTGTGGAACAAACTTAATTTGCAGATTTGCTGATAAATGTTGAGGGTGTTTCCCTTGTTAATATGAACGACAGGTGGGTATGGTATTTGGAGGGTTCGGGTGAGTTTTTCGTCACCTCGGTTAGGAAGTTGATTGATGATAAAAGGTTACCGGAGGTGTCTTCTAAGACTCGTTGGATTAAAGCAGTTCCTATCAAGGTAAACATTCATGCATGGAAAGTGAGGTTAGATTGTTTACCTACTAGAATCAATATTTCTCAAAGAGGTTGGATATTGAGTCTATTCTTTATCCGATATATGATAATGCGGTGGAACCGTCAAGACATATATTCTTTAATTGCCATGCTGCTAGAGAGATTTTCTGAAAGATTACTTGTTGGTGGGATGTTAGTTACACGGAAGTGTCTTCGTATGAAGAATGGTTAGCTTGGATTCTAAATCTTAGGCTCTTTGTTAAGCATAAAAGACTGCTCAAAGGAGTGTGTTATAGCATGTGGTGGCATATTTGGTCGTTCCATAATAAGTGCATTTTTTCTTTGTTGATTCCTTCTAAGGCATCGATTTTTGAAGATGTTGTATCGCGTTCTTTTTATTAGAGTCATTATAGATGTAAAGTTTCTTTTAGTTAGATTGATTAGATTAAAAATCCTCATCTTGTGTCTTTGTAATTTTTTAGCTCCTTGCTAGTTGTCTTAATAAAATCTGCCGTTAAAAAAAACATACTAAATCATCTAGCTGCATAATTCAATCTCTCATAATCTCATTTGTTCCTAGCCTCCTATGCTTTTGTTTCATTTTGTTTTGTGATGACATCAAATAACGTCATCTTATTAGCATCATTTATCTCGCATTTTATAACCCATTTGATATAATTATTGCATGAATGTGTACTTAATCATTTGTATTTGTCATTTGTAGTAATTATCGAGCATTTGGCAAAAGGCAAAGAAAAGGATGTGTTTTGAAGCATAAACAAAGAGTTTGAGAAAGTTGACTGATTCTGACATCAATACTCCGTATCATTCAAGAGGAATATGCCGTATCTAAAGACTTTGAAGAACTCAAAACCATTGCCAAAATTTGAAGAATACGTCGTATCTACATCAGTAGATACGTCATATATGATACTTTGGTCAACTACCAAGAAAAGCACGTTTACAGCCAATACTCTGTATCCAAATCCAATACTCCATATTGGCAATACACCGTATCCAAACCCAATACTTCGTATTGGCAATACGCCGTATCCAAAACAAATATGGCGCATTAAAGGCAGCTCAAGATCTGAAATATTTTATTTGTGGAGCCCACGCCAAGTAATCTCGATACGCTGTATTGAATTTCAATACGCTGTATTGAATTTCAATATACCGTATCGACCAATTTCAAAGTCTATAAATACCAAACCCCAAATACGATTTAGGGTATACTTTTAGCCACCAAGTTTGATTTTTCAAAGATCTCGAAAGCCAAGAAGGTCATGCAACGTGGTCCAATCAATGGGAAAACTCTCGTAATCTCTACACTCCACTATATGCTTTCGGTTAGCATTATGTTTAATCGTTCATCTATGTTTTTGTGTATTGTTACAATGACTATCGGATAATACCTTTAGGTATTAGCTAGGTTTATGATAATATAATATTTTGATTTGTCTTTAGATCGATTGTTCCTTGTTCGTTGCATGTTGCTTATGTTTATCTCTTCATACCCGTTTATGTGCTTAATTATGTGTTTTTCCTATCATTAAATTGGGTCTAGTCCTACATACTCAATACGCTGCAACTTCGGTGTTGTGTAGGCGTAGGCTAAACGTCCAGGATAGAAACATATAATGCTTATTTATATAGCTAGAACAATAGGATCACCAATAGAAAGCCTTGTTTCGATCTATGTTTAAGTGGATAGGTAGACTAAGCCAGTGACTTAGGATTACACATAAACGTCTTCCTATTTTCCATAGGTTAGTTAGTTGGGAGTAGATTACTAGTATATGGAATTTTTGTTAAGCAGTAAAGTTGGTAAATTCTCATGAGTAGGCTTCAATTATCACCGATATAGTTTCCTAGATAGATTATAATCATAGATGTGAGCTGTTGCGGGTTGTACGGTTTATTCTGATCAGGATTAACTAGCTACAACCTCGAGTTAGGGGAGAAAGATCCACCCTAAATTTGGAATGATATACACCAACAAATTAATATAATTATTGCTAAATAATGCAAAGTCAGGCATATCTATGAGATTAAACTGGGCTAATTACGTTTTCGTTTTCCACTTAAGTTTGCACATATTCTGTCTCTTTTGTTAATCATTTGCGTGCGTTATTTTTCATTACCCTAAGATAGTAGAACCAAAACTCGTGCCAGTCTCTCAGGCCGAAAACCTCCCCTTTTGCGTTAGTTTAGGTTCAATTAGATTTAATTAGTATAATTAGATTAGCTTAGTACTATCCCTAGATAAATAAAATACGGGTAGAATTAAGAGTTAACTTCCACTCCAAGTGTTTGACATCCTACTTACTAACGAACCTACAACTGATCGGGTACACTGCCAGTTAATGTTTATTTATAGGTATTTCGGCAAAATATAAATAGTAAAACTTTATAATAAATTACCTATACACAACGAAGCACACCAAGTTTTTGGCGTCGTTACCGGGGAGTGTGATTGTTTAATTTCTTCTTTTTATTAATATTTTTAGAATATATTTAGTTTTGTTTTTCTACTGTCTGTTGTTATTTTCTAAATGGAATACAGCGTATCCATTTTTTTGAATATGGCGTATTCAACATTATCATTGATACATCGTATCTAGTTTACTAAATACAGCATATCGTTTGCTAAAAACAGTAGTAGTTTTAGTTAGTTTTCTCGTTTTCTAGAACAGTTTTACTTCGAATTATATCTTTCTTTTTATGTACCGTTTTTAGGTTCCCTCCTTACCCGTTCAATTACCCCGAAAGGAGGTTAACTATGAAAGAAATGTTGGCTAAATTCATTGATGAAGGTAAACGTGAACATGTAGAGATAGAAATATTCATCAAAGAATTTAGAACCACTAACGAGCTTTTGTTGAAAGAACGCAGCAACCTATTGAGAGAGCTGAAAATCAAGGTAAATGAATTGTCAAAGATTATGGTTAATGTTTTGATTCCAAAAAACAAATTTAAAGGAGTGATAACTTAGGGAGGAAAGATGATGTCTGAAGCCACCCGAAGTAAAGAAATTAATGAAACTGGAATCAACAAGAACGAACCTCTCAGATTTGAACAGGATGTGCAGGAAAAGCCGCATGATGTTGGTGTGAAAAATAAATCTTTGAGTATTCCTGAAAGAACTACCCAACCATTAGAAACACCATAACAATCATCTATTCCTTTCCCAAACCGAGTAAGAAAGGAACAAGAAGAAGCACATCAAAGAATTTTTTTAGAGAATCTGAAACAACTCCATATTAATATTTCTTTTATCGAAGCCTTAGTGCAAATGACAAAATACGCTAAATATCTAAAGAGTTTACTAACGAATAAATCCAGACTTGAAGAGGCTTGTACAGTGACAATGAATGAAATGTGCTCAGTTGTCTTTGTAAGGTCTCGTTTATCTTGAATCATACATGATTAACAATGAAAGCTTAAAGAGAATGGAAGTGAATGACAAGTATTCAAAATTCAAAATAACTAAAAGGGAGGAAAAGGGAAAATGTTTATTACAAGGCTTACCCTCCTAATGGTGATTAGGAGGGGTATTTATAGGAGAGGGAAGTAAGCTTCCCTTCCTTTATTTCTCTAATATTGTAATTCTAGTCCCTAGACTTTGGTATTCATGCTATTTCTTACTTTTAGCATAAACTACCTTATTACAAACTATATTCTTCTTAACAAAATAAAGTCTAAAGACTAAATATAATAAAACTACATAATTGACACTTTTCTTGAACCTAACAGTCTCCCTCTAACGGTCAATTATTCTGGGCGTTCTCTTCGTGGTCCAAGAGGTCTTCCATTCACATACATTTCCCATCTTCTCATCTGATCACGGTACTTCAATCTCTTCTTTAAATAATCTCAGATATTCAATTTCACCTTTAGTTAGATCTCTTTGGATATAGCCATACTTTACATCATTATTATAGCTCTTCAATCCTTTCAATACCTTTTTAAGTGTGCATCACAAAACTTATGAATCTCAGAATGTATCATCACCCTTTTCTCTTTCTTGCTATTCTTGTAAATTATTCCATGCACAGACTCATATACGATGGTGAATGTTCTGAACTCTTCAATTCCTGGGAAAGATATTGTTGGTGCAGTAAGATTAACCTTTTATTGATAACTTTCTATTCCAAGTTAAAAGTCATGCACCCTCTCCCATATCACTGAACTTCTGATAAAAACTGATAAAGACCACAAAAGACCTGTATCAGCATAATACGGTACCTTGCCATTCATGATCAGCAAATACATATCCTCAATATCATTCTTATTGAGATTCTTGTAATAAGGCACGGTAATTAACACTATGCACTCATTAGCTCTTCTTGCAACTATCTTTGTGATAAACTTGTGTTCATGAACCAATTCCCAGTATGTCTTGATAACTTGAATGATCTTTGAGTTTGAATAAATCACTTCCTTTGGTTTTCCAGGCTCTTTTTGTTTCCTTATGTAGAAGATCTTTGCATGAGGATTCTTCCAATGTTCAACACCATATCGAGCATAAAGATTAAATTTCTTAACACATTTATTCACCCATCTGGAAGTTCGTTCTTCAATATCATCACCATTAAAGATAATTGCAGGAAACTTGTGAAGTAACAATACAATCTTCTCAGACCCTAAACTTCCTTTCTTCAGATACAAAAGGTCTTGATTTATAAGAGATAGTGTTGGAGCTTCAGGATCTCTTTGATAGCTTTGAACTAGAGGTGTGGTCTTTCATGGATGTGGAGAAACAAGAATTTGCTTTCTACTTTCCCAAACAATGTCATTTTTCAAGAAATTCTTCATCTGATCAATATGATGTTGATGCTCATCTCCTGAAGTACATCTTTGTCTTAACATCTCATCAGCCATTTTCTTTAACTTTGCTTCATCAATAGTCAGTGATAGTTCTTCCATAAATATCTGTGTAACACTTGCTCGTCAGTATTCACTTCATCATTGATGCTTAAGATCAGCCAAAAATCATAATCACTCTACTTGCTCTTGATTACCTAAAGTTGATGGACCTCGTTCCTCTTCATTGACTTGTCCAGACGATGACTCTCCAGACACACATGCTTTCATACTCAGATGTCTTCTGTCGCTTTGCACTATTCTCCCCCTCAGGATGAGCATCATCATGATGATCGTCCTGATCTCTTGGGCGAACGGCAGAAGGTCTACATGTAGTTTGTGGTACATGAAGATTCTCAAACTTCATCTAAAGTACAAGCCATATTGCTATATCTTGTTGCTGCAATTGAGGATCATTTTTCATGGAAAGATACAGTTGATATTGTGTTCCCTGGAAACAGAGAGTGTTTGTGATTGAGCTGGATAAACATGAAGGATGTGACCAGACATATAACTTCTTACTGACACATCAACTTGAAAAGGAATGTGATGGTCATGAATAAACCTCTTCCTTTGGTTTTCTAGGCTCTCTTTGCGTCTTTATGTAGACAATCTTTGCATGAGAATTCTTCCAATGTTTAACACCATAACGAGCATAGAGATTAAATTTCTTTACAACCTTATTTACACATCTGGAAGTACATTCTTCAATATCATCATCATTGAAGATAACTGCTGGAAACTTGTGATGTGATAGAACAATATTCTCAGGCCTTGAATTTCCTTTCTTCAAATACAACAAATCTTGATTTATCAGAGATAATGCAGGAGCTTCTGGATCTCTTTGACATCTTTGTACTAAATGTGTGGTCTTTCGTGGATGTGGAGATTCAAGAATTTCCTTTTTGCTTTCCCAGATAATGTCACTTTTTAAGAAATTCTTCATCTGATCAATGTGATATTGATGCTCATCACCTAAAGTACATCTATGTCTTAACATTTCATCAGCAAGTTTCTTTAGTTCTTTAGTTGAATCTGAGATTGAATTTTAGTATGTAATCGTCCACGCTCCTGTAAGATAGCTTTAGAAATCATCTTATCTGTTTCTTCTTTAGTCTATTTTCTTTCCAAAAACAATCCTTCTACAACATACACTAGGGCATAAATTTTAACCTGATCAGGAACTTGCTTCTCAACTTGCTTTTGGATGTGAGAATCAACCATAGTGGGAAGAGCTTCAACTATAACCTCTTGGAGATGACCAACAAGTTTATCAAAAGACAGTCTTGGTAAAAATAGTTTCCTCAGATGTGCAAACAAATATCCATAGCGATCCTGCAACTCCTAAAAGAAACTCTTGTAATGTTTAAAGTGACCAGGTTTAGCTCTTAATAGTGATAGATAACGGTTGGTGATGGATAACTTGGGGTTTTGTGAACTTGATGATGGTGTTGGTGTAATAGCAGTAGCCGTCAATTCCTAGAGTTTCTCAGTATTCAAAGATACGAGATTAATATGAGTCCTAGAAGATCTAATTGTTGTGGGGGTTGGTGTACTCCTAGACTCCTCTACCTCCTTCCTTTCAACCCTTCCTTTTAACTCATACACCTCATAAGTTATTTCATCCTCTTCATCATTATTTACATTTACAGGTACAACATCATTAGGAATCTCTACCTCAGCATCCTTTGTAACCTCCACCTCCGGACTTTCCTTATCACTCCTGGGCTCTAACCTAGGGCCGGGAATATTTTGTTCATCATTCCTAGGGGGAACTATCATCGACAACATTCTCTGGTTCCTCCACCATCTTTTCAATTTCTTTAGATTCCAAGTGCTTGCTAACCAGCTCCACATTTTCTCTTGCTTCTTGCTCTATTCGACTTTGAGGCTCAGCAAGGCTTACTCGTAATGTATCTTGTAACATTATCTCCTCTGCTTTATCAACAGTTGGCACCGAAGCTGATGGAGTAAGACGTGTTGATTGTCGTTGAGGAATTCTAATACGAATCACCATTGAGCTTTTTGTAGCACTTGACTCTCCAGCATCCTTTTTAGGGTTAGGTGACCTAGGGGCACTAGGTATCCTATGCATTCCTTGGGTAGACCCAGTCGAATGTGACTGAGTCAGAGGAACATCTACCCCAAACACCTCTGCATACATCCTATAATGCTCTGTGAGCTTCATTTCCTTCGTAATCATCCAGGCTGGAATCCTCATACCAACTTTGTTTTTGCATCTTCCTGAGTTAAAGATATTTTTCATTATATCATCATCGCGCAAAATTGTGATACGCATCTTGAGCACGCCTTGAAATCTCAGGAAAGTTAGTCATATAATGACCAATGATAATCTTAGTAAATCTTGGATAAGGAATCAAAGTAGTAGGATGATGAAGAGAGTAATAAATTCCTTCCCATAGAAGCTCCGCATAATCAACATGGATGTTGTTGATAAAGCAATACATCATCTGCATTATCTGCAGTGGTGGTTGATCCTATCCTGTGACACGTGTTGTCAAGCATTTAGAGAATATCTTGCATAACGTTTGCCATGGTTGTAGAAGACCAGTTGTCTTGAAACTCGAGGATGTCTTTAGCTTCATAGTAAATCCCAATTCATTCTTGTAGAATAGAACCATGTCAGAAAATGATGGTGGTGGCACAAAACTCTGATGATTGTTGTCAGTTGCTTGTGGCAGGTGAAAGATTGTTCGGAAGTCATCCAGAGTAAGTGAAAGCAATTTCCTGTCCAGCATGAATGCAAGCCTATGCTTTAAGCCATCTTCCTTCAACGTGTGCCAAAATTATGCCATATAAATCCATGGTACAGATGAAAAAGCTGCAATGCTGAAGCGTAACGGATGATTCTTGATGATATTTGTCAGGATTTTACTTTCAGGAGGACATTGCGCTTGATCAAAATCCACCTTCTTGTTGGCATCCATGAGAGCATATCGCTTGTTTGGTGGACATAGTTCGTCTGGATGTACATCAGCTGCATGTTGTTGTTGTGTCATGATGACTGAATGAATGAAGTGTAGATGTTAGATAACAGACAATTCATTTGACATTTTTGTCTTTTCCCACTCTGTCTATTTTATATGTTCTGGCAATTCTTTTCGAACATATTTTTGATCAGTTTGTTTCTCATGTGCTCGTTCTTGCTTTTTCTAGCACATGCCATATGCTTTATTCGAATTTTTCTTTTGATTTACCATTTTTGTGTGTTCTGGCAATTCTTTTTCGAACACACTTTTGATTTGCTTTTTCGCGTATGGATTTAACTCTCTCTGTCTGTTTTAGAATATCCTCACAAGAAATTCTTTTGTAATATGATACTCTTCCAAGAAAGATGAAGATTTCTCGTTTGTTTTAATCAAGACTTGTTTATGAAGATGTGAAGAGAAATCACTCATCTTCTTAAAACCATTTTCAGAAAGAATATCAATATGACAATAACAAATTTTAAGAATTATTACAGAAATCATGTGACAAAAACTTTTTGGATAACATAGAATCATTGAATCACAAATCCATAACTGAATGGTCACTAATTCACTCACACCTCATTCTGTTCAACGCAGAAAATGGCCGAAACCGGACATGGCTTAGACCACTTAAACAGTTGAGACTTGGATTTTCAAATTCAAGTTATGAAAACATTTTTCCACTTTTATTGCTTTGTCATGAATCCTAAACAACAAACACATCTAATTCAATAACTGAATGGTCACTATGTCACCCACTCCTCATTCTGTTCAATGCAGAAAACGATTGAAACATGACATGACTTAGACCACTTAAACAATTATGAATAGACATTTTTGATACATTACTCAAAGTTCATTAAAACTGGTTTCATTTTACACAATCATTTAAAGTATTCAAAACACATGAGAGACCGATCATTTTGAGTCACAGACATTCAATCATTAATCATCAAAAGCATTCACGTATTCACAAAGCATATTTATATTGTTTTGACTTTTCAACAATATCGAATTTTAACTTTTTGAGGTTATCAAGATTTGACTTTTTGATAATTGAATTTGGATTTGCTGAATTTTGATAGACACTGAAAACAAATACAACAAACTCGGTAAATGACAAACTCGATAACCATCATTATTTTCGAATTTCATTTATACACCAAATTTATGAATTAGAACTATGTCAAAGTTAATTGTAACTGATTTCCAGCAAATCATTAAAGATCAACGTCCTAAATCTTATTTAGTGTTTTTCAAACTCAAGTATTCACAAACTCTGTAAAACATCTCAAACTCGGTAAACATCAAACTTTACCGAGTTTGAATTCGATAAGTCAAAACAACCCAATTTTCATTCCCTAATTTAGATCTACTTACATTTGGTCAAGAAACAAGATGGTAATCGTGATAATTAACTCAGAAAGTGTTTCTTGATTTCTTGCTCAAACTCAGTAAAACAAGGTTCAGTAAAGTAAAAAGTGAAAATGAAAGTTTATTCCCCTTTTATAGTAACCGATTTTGAAAGTTTGAGAATTGACAGTTTTAGTCCTTATTGTTTTGTATTCTTTAGTTTTCTTTCGAATTTTGATTTGAAAATGTCAAAAACTAACCCCTTGATTAATGAGTACATTTGCAAAACCCCCTGTAAGATTGATAAGCACTCTTTGAGAAATCATTTTTCGCTCAAACCCCCCCCCCCCCCCTTGAAAATATATCAGGTTTCAAAGCCAATTTGTAACACCCCCAAAATAGGTCGCAGCGTAATAAGGGTTCGGGGCGTGTTACTTCATAGATCAATAACACAAGATGTATATAGAACGATCATAAAAAGTCAGTTTAAAAAACTGATACATTTGGATTTAACGTAATGTTTGTTACTCACAATAGCCGAAAGATTTACTTGTTCTAATTGGCGAAGATTACTAAGATTCTAGTCATAACATCCTATGTTTTCGAAATGTAATGCAATCTCCAAATCTTTAAGCTTATGACGATCCAAAATTACACCAACTCAATGTATCCACCCTTTGCACCTCGTACGCTATCCTTATTGACCTATAAAAAACAGAGGCTTTAATATGATCAACAATAATGTTGGTGAAGTTCATAGGTTTGATAAATCGTTAATGTAGGACCACAAGATCTCCCATTTGTATGATAATGCAACAGATTGCAAACATCACATAAATGTAATTATGTTGCCCTAAGCTCATGACACTGAAGCTCGCTCATAATATTGATATGCAATATAAAAATTGCCAGCATGTGCCCGGATTGATGTTCTATAACCCAGAACCATCCCTCGTCCGAGCTGGTATCGTTCGTTGTCCGACAAACCGGCACTAGTGAGCAAGACTCACACGAATGTGGGATGTCGTCTCAAATTCCAATAGATTGTTTAAATCATTCTTCACGCTTTTCAATCAGTAATTAACCAGTTCATGATAATAGGCTCCTTTTGGTTATCGTAACTTAGGCAACACGTAATCATAATATAAAATTTCTAACTTGTGTCCAATTGTAAAACATCGCATGTTTCTCACCCCAAAAACTTATAAAACAAAATCTGTGACAACGTGGGATATGACTTCTGATCTTAAGGGGGGCGTTGGTGGACCGAGAGAATATCAAGTATATCACAGAATTGCCTCACGAAAGTGTATCGAATGCAACCTTAATCACTAAAGCATAGGCTGTATAAGAGATTAAGCGCATTTTGATTCTAACGAATGGCCACTGTTAGCATGACGACCATAGCTTCCACATCTCTTCATTCAGAGATCGATCTTCTTTAGCCTGTTTGATTATTATTCATCAAATAATGCTCGATTGAAGTGATCTAATCGTGATTACTGCTGTCTCTAATGTCATAGATCTAGATGTCGATTATTTTTTAGGGTTAGGCGTTTTGGAATTTTCGGATCCTCTATTTCGATTGATATCATTCATTTGATTTTGGAGTTTTTAGGGGTTGGTTCTTTTTGATCGGGGACGTGTGTTTGTTCTTTATTTGATTGACAAATCATTAGGTTTTTTGGTGTGTTCGATTATGGTTCCATTGTTTCTAAGTATATTTTCTTTTTTCTTTTGGCGGTAGGGCTCTGTAGTAAGTAGACCACACACGGTTGATTCCGCAAATCTATCTTTGTTATAGAATTTCCCAGACACACTCCCTCTAAAGATTATCGGGAGCGCGCGAGTAAAGGGTATGGGACTGTTGTTGTTGTTTTCATTCGCTGATCGCTAATTCGAAAGCGGGGAAAAGGTTGGTTTGTTCGATTGTATTAAGGTTGATAATTGTCTTGAATTCGTGGGAAACCTGTGACTTTAGCTCGATTAGCTGCATGCATTTACCACGGAAATGTGCTCGGTTTAATCGTCCTCCGAATCCACTCCTCTTCACGCGCCAAATATTTCAAATAGAAACCACAGAACCCGAACGCCCCGAAACACCCACCCCCATGCTGTAATGGGCTTCTTCATTCGGCTTGGTTTGCTAAAAGGTAACCCTAATAATTTTAATTTCGGCTCTCTAGCCTCGGTCTCCTCCCCCTCCCTCATGACATGGTTTGGATGACGTTGATTGTGTGGTGGGACAAGTAACTGCATATTTTTGTTATAGGGGAAGTAAGGATTTTTCTTCAATTTAATAACTTTACGTATTCTTGTATCTCGAATGTAGGGTTTCTAGCATGTGACAGGACTTGGCGTTTAAATTTTTTTTGCGCGTTTTTTTGGGTGGCCTATGGGTTTTGATTGAGCTGTACACCTGTCCAGTACCCAAAATGAGATTTGTGAAACATGTTGGTGTGGCGTCTTGGTTAGTCAATTATGTTAGGCTCCAACAGATTTGTATCTAGGGAGCGGAATTGTTTGGATTGACTTATAATAGGGAGTCCATTACCGAGCACTGGTCGCCGACCTACTTTCTCTAGTCGCGCGGGTCAATTGGGGTGAGGTGATAGAACGTGAATGATAACAAGGAGGAGATGATTTTGCTCGTAAAGTATGCACGCGCGTATTAGAGACTCGTATAACTTAAGGACAATTTTACTTGAGAGTTTCAAGATTATTGTTCGAGGAAATTTTTTTGTGATCGCTGAGCTAAGGATGTTATTCGGTCTAGTCTTCGATGTTTTAATGATACTAATGTGAGTTGATGATTATTCCTAAGGACGATTCTGTTTACTGGTGCTGAAGAGATAAATGGTGGACATAGTAAGTCAGATGGCAAGTACTTGGACGACGAAAGTGATATTGAAAGGTGAGTACGTGATTCTAGGGAGTGGTTTGGATCGAGAGGATGATTCTGTTGGCTATGAACATACTCAGATCTGTCACCTAACGAGAAGGAGAATTTAGCGATCCATGATCCATTTAACCTTTTCCAGATCTTCTTAATAAACGTAGACAAAGGCGAGGCACCATATTCTGGTTTAGACTCAAGTGATTCCCTTCTCCTCACTACTAGATTTAACACCTAAGAGAGAATTCCAATGACATCGCGCGCCGAGATGATATTTTTACACAGGAGGTTCAAGTATGGAAAAAATTCTTGTCTAACTCGCTCAGAAAGTCTTAGTTCTCACGTGTTGGAGGATGCTCATGCCTCTGACGATCATTGACATGTTTTCTCCCCAAGTATCGATTCCAATAAAAGCAGGTGGCTGATTATTGGGGTCTATAGACTCTCGATATAATTAATGTCGCGCACCAATGTCCTATGGGGTTCACTATGGAAGGATGGCATGAATGTGACTATGGAGAAAATTATTAGATCTAAGGAGCTCATCGCGGTGGTTTCCATGGATATTGTTTATCTCTTAAATCGTTCAAGGCTGGTGATCGTCACAGGCTAGAAAGATTGGATTTAAGGAGTTTATACAATGTAACACTAGGGTAATTTCCTTTTTTCCTGTTCTAAGAAAACCAAGTTGGATTGTATTTCTGATATGGATTGTTAAAGTGTTGTATGGGGTACTATAAGTTCAGAGTATACTATTAGCGATGCAGTTGGGTATTCTGAGTGGCCTCTATTTTTATGGTGTATGGGATCAAAGTTTTTCCGTAAAGCAGCATATGGTGTGTCCTCTGACAATGTTTGTTGCTTCGTGCTCTGGGTCACTGGGTTTCTAATCAGGCGAAGTTACTTGTGGCTGTCTATATATGCCCCTCAGTGTGACTGACTCACTAGCAAGCGTCGCTATGGAGCTACAGTTAATCCTCTTATCAGCCGTTGGGATGGTATTGTATGGTTATGGGGATTTGATATTTGAAGTTAGATGCATGGAGGATCGCTTGGGTTCATGTGTACCAATGCGCAAGATGCTAATGAATTTAATAGTTTTATATCAAACTCGGGGCTCGTTGAAATCAATTGGAGCGGTACTTTAGAGTCGCTACTTGGTCTCTGCAGTCGGGCTAAGAAAATGAGTAAATTAGATCATTTTTTTGTTTCGGATGGTTTACTCTCTTTATTGCCATACATCTCTCAAGTATATTTTCTTGATAGGCACTCCGTCTCGGATCATAGACCACATCTTAGAACTGCAATGGAAGTGGTCACTGATTATGAGCCTTCCCCTTTTCGGGTTTACCACTCTTGGTTTAGTTTACAGGGCTTCGATCAAATGGTGTCGGAAACTTAGAATAGAATAGTGTTCTTGCTGCGTTACTTAATCGATGGTTCGATTCAAGAAGAAATTACAAATCCTGAAAAAGGAGATACGTTCATGGGTTAATGATTGCAAAAAAGAATCAATCTGGTCGTCTTGTGGATCTCCGTTCCAAGCTATGTCATATTGACAAAGTTATTGATTAAGGGGGCGTAAATGATGATATTCTTCTGACGTGGTTAGATTTATTAAAAAAATTACATGATATTAAGTCACTTCATGACGCTAGTTGACTATATGCCAAAAGGGACTAAGCAGTATCAGTGGGCGCTTTTGAGGGCATGAAAACTCAATTTTTGTTTTCATGGAATCATTAATCGTAAATGAGCAAATTTGGCTATTAAAGGTGTTATGGTTGATGGCGAATGGGTGGATGATCCCTGTCGTGTTAAAGAAGAATTTCGTTTGCATTTTGCTAATCGGTTTCGAGCCCCAGATACCAATAGTATGTAAACTTAACTAGACCCTATCCCTTAAATCAATTGTCCTTTCTGATCTGTTGGAATGTTGGGAGAGTTCGATCTCAGAGATGAAATTCGTCATGCTGTGTGGGGCTGTGGAGAGAATAAATCTCCTTGGAACCTGACGGGTTCACTTTGAGTTTTTTCGAAGTTTCTATGACACTTTATGTTTGATTTTGTGTCTGCTATGGTGGTTTTCGATCATATTTTTTTTCTAGAGGATGGTACTCTCTTTCATTGCTTCTCCATTCTACGAAAAAACCATCGATCCCTAAGTTCGTAAATGATTGGCGTCCATTTAGCTTGATTCGGGAGTCTACAAGGTTGTCGACCCAAATTTATTATGCCATTCTCGACTTTCGTCGATCATCTTGGTCTCTATTCGGATGATTTAACGGCGTTTCTTGTCTGTAATAGAGAGAATTTCTTGATGAACCGTTTATCATGAAATGAATTACTTTCTTGGTGCATAGCAATTAGAAGATACAATAAGCCACGGTGTTCTATATAGTTTGATTGTGCCACGGCTTATGATTCGATAGGTGGGATTTTAGAAGATGTAGCTCTTAGAGCTGTGGTGGGGGGCCGACTTTGGTTTCGTGTTTCTAAATGGTGTTCGTGGATTAGGGGGTTTTTTTGCTTACGAAATCTGGTAAGGCTGTCGGTCCCTATCCTTAATGCTAGTACAAACGTCACCCATCTCGAGATCAATTTCATTGTGGGTTGAGCAAAGAGGATCTTTGGCCCCATACCTTTATTAGCTTAATTATGGAGTCTCTTCATCTTTTGTCTGTCTAGGGTGCTCGGGGCGGGGATTTTAAAAGGCAGTAAAAATTTGGTTCGTCTCTTAATATTTCCCTATCTTTTTTATGCCGGAGTGATGCGGTCTTTATAGGTGAGTGGTCTATTGTGCTTAATCTATCTTGGTATTACTTCACATTCTTATTGTTTTTCTTTGTTGTTTGGCTCTTCGATCAATCTTAAGAAAGTACCTTGTCTTGGAGTTGTTTTAGGATTCTTGAAGTGGGTGTAATGATGCAGCTTTATATTTGGTTGTTCGGACTCATGAAAACCCCTTTTAAATACGCGTAGGGGTGATGGTTGGTGTGTAAATAACTGTGGACTTTTCAGGCATTGGACGAAATAGATTGGTAACTTATAGGCCTCCGGGCTCCCCCATTTCTAATTGAAAACGTAAACTTCTTCTGTTGGAGGGAAGGCTTATCTGTTTAAAGTCGGGTTCTTGGGTCGACACCTTATTTATAATCTAATGTCCATCTTTATATGTTCCAAAGTCGGTGTTAACAGTACGATTGGTGGTCCATACGTAGAAATTTTTTACATATGGGTGTTTAATGCGTCGAGAGCGAAAATAGTTTGATCAAAATCCTAGCGCCAAAGATCTTGCGTCCAAGAAGTATGGAGTTTAGGGTCTCAAGTTTTTATGCAGCGTTATATAAGGGCGCGCCTCTTTTCAAAGGGTTTGGAGATTAATACACGTATAATTCATTGTGGCTGTGCGTTCTTATCCACTGTCTGTAACTCTGCATGGCATCCTCATTATATAATTTATTTCGCACGTTTCGCTTACTGTCGATTGGAAATCCATTATCAGAGGGGCATATAGCTTACAGATCGTCGGTGGCGACCTGATTTTCATGTTATAATTTGTGTGTGTGTAATGGTTTGGCACGCAATTTTGTGAATGAGTTTGGATTGGTGACCTAGTGTCAACTTTCGTTTATTGTTTCTCGAACGCTTATGCTTCGCGCGAGACTGCTTAATAGAGATTGTATGGTGGTCATGATAAAGCAATTCTCGGTTAACTCTTCTTTCGTCGCGCCCTTCTTTGTTAGAGGGGGTTGAATCTTCTCAAGTAGCACGTACGCTCTTCTAACGTATATTTGAAGGGACATTGTTGTCTAATATGAGAGGATAGATGGGTGTGGGTATATAATGGGGACGGTGTGTTTTCGGAGTAAAGATGGTTGCATTGCCTTCATTGATGAATGTTGTCTTGCCGAAAGGCCCCCTGTAATTGTACTCGATGGTAAATATGTTCTCCAATAATAAATTAAATGTTTTTGTTGAAGGGTTTTACTGGGATCGGTTTGCTCTACTCTGTCCAATTTTCGACATCGTGGTGTCTAGTTTCTGATCCTTTTATGTCCGCTTTGCTCCTCTGCTGCTCCAGGAAGATTCCCGCGCATTGTTCTTCAGTTGCAGATTGGTTACGATATCGTGCGGGCGCGCGCTATGCCGCTGGTGGAATCTATCAGGCTCGCCCTGGTCATATGAGATGCTTAATTGGTTCAAAATTCATCAGTTAAAGCTACGTAAAGTTAAAGGATTTGCTAGAGAGTTCTTTATAGAACTAGGTGTAGCTTTGGATGTTTCTCTATTCAGTTGCTCTTCTCACGGCTGAAAGCCCCTCGTACTGATGGTATTTTGACGTGTTGTTTCGCGCTCTTTCACTTGGTGCCTTTCTAGGATTGTAATCTTCTTTTTAGTTGGCGGTTAGTTGGGTTGCAACACCCCTATTTGATCTCTTTGTAATTCTTTTTCTAGCTTCTTGCTAGTTGGTTTTATAATAGTTGCCGTTCTAAAAAAAATAATTCTATATAGCTATATCACCATCTAGTTGAGTTTGTGAAATCATGTTTAAATTGTATTTGATAATTAAATACCATGTATTTAACCTTGTAATAATCGTTTAATGGTTTAATCGCCTTTGTAAAATAACATTTATAAAGTTTAAACTAATTATAAATATTATTTAAGTGTTTCCAAAATGTTTCGCAAATTTTTTTATTAAAAACGAACCAACACTATTCACGTCAAGAAATAGTGCATAACTTTCGCGTTTAAGCCCGATTTGTATGTTTCTTGCGCCCATGTTTTCGTATTTGCAAGATATATCATAATTTTACATTTTAATATTTTGAGCTCTCTGATGAACAGTAACTTTTTACTGTTCATGGGTTTTGTAAAATTATTTTTATAAAAATATTCATCGTAAACCCAAAAACGTCGTAGTTTATCCGTTTTAGCTCCGTTTTTAGTGATTCCTTCGAGTACGTTCTCGTAATTGAAAGTTCTATTTATTTTTAATGATTTCCAAAAATAAATGTTCCTGATGAACAGTAACTTTTTATAAAATTATTTTTATAAAAGTATTTTTATATATTTAAGTGTATAAACTCGCGTAATTCGTAATTCCTTAGTTATAAATTGAAAAATTACGATTCTTATTGATTTGGAATCCTAAAAATGTGTAGGATCTGTTAAAAATAATAAACCTCTTATATCAGAAGTATTTGTTGACTTGTTTTTATAAAGTTTGTTTTTATAAATTCGGTATTAACGTAAAACGTATATTCGTCGTATCTTTTTCGTTATAAGGAGGTTTTTCGAGTTCTTTACATATTCGGAGTCGTCACGAGGTGTACTATCTTTTTAAGACATGATATGGCTGTTACCAAGGTCGAACCAAAACAGCCTCTTTTAAATCATTAGGTATTTATATATATAAACTTGTTTTTATTTAGTTTTCTACTTAATAATTTACCACAATCCTCCATAGCCTTATTTATCATATATGTTACATATAATAATGTCCATATTGTGTCCAAGAGTCCATAGAATCAAGTCCTTAATAATACCTTTAAATCACAACTTATTATGTAACTTTTAATTACAAGTTATTAAGTAAACCCTAGATTAACAAGTTTGTACATAAACTTTTTATACATAAACCAAGAGTGTACAAGACTTATAATCCTATTATATCATGATATTATCAACAACATAACATGTGTGAAAGTGTACAAAATCATAATCACAAGAAAAAATCCCTTCTACATGTTTAAAAGTATCCTAATGGTGATTTTTGCTATATAGAACATATATATATATGCATAAAATGATAAATATAAAGACATAATGAGTTTTAGATGACATTAATGAGATGTAGGATGATGGAAAAATGTGATCTAAACCCTTGTTTAGATGAAAAATCCTAGCTTGCACAACTTGAAAACTCTAGTTTTCCAAGAAAATCCTAATCTTGCAATACTTGCTTAAATACTTGAAAACCCTTAACCAAGCCTCCAAACCTTTTAGTTAACCTTAGATATCATTGTAGGATATGTGTAAATGTTGTCGGAAAATTTTTGTATGGATTTGTATAGGGGTGTTTTCTTGCCGTGGGTTAAAGGAGAGAAAGGGAGAGAATGGTTGGTTTTTGATAAGTGTTTTAAGAGTGAATGACTTATTACTTGTATGTACTCCTTCTTATATCAACTAGTCTAGTCAAAGTTTATCAAGTGAGTCCAGGGGGGGGGGGGTGACCCGGTCAAGGGATAATGGGGGAGGGTTTTGTAGAGTATTTGGTTAACAAAACAAGTTTCTAGTCTAAGTCTTGATTAGTTGGCGTAGTACAAGTTCTTAGTGTTGCATTTGTGTGCTCCATGTCTCCCTAGACCTCATGTACACGAAATTTAGGGGAGGAGGGAAGGGAGTACTATGAGAGTTTTTGATATTTTACATAAATATCATTCAATATTTATAAGCTACAAGTTGTAATTTAATATGTAAAAGTAATTACTTGTATTTGAATGTCTAGCTTTATTTATTTTGCATAAGATTTAGCCAATGTGATATATATGTGGATGTATTTTTATAATAGTTTGGGTATTGGGTGTAAAAATGGGTATTTGTTGAAGTGTAGAAACGTTTTGGTGGTTCCGGGTATGCCTAAACGTACTTTATCGCGAAAAGTAACAAATTTACGTAACCAACAAAAATAAAATGAACAAAGTTAATAATTATCATCAAAATAATTACTTAACCCTTGTTTGATGTAAACATTTAATTGTTTGATGCCCGTTTACATTGAATGATCATTTTTAGCTTACGCGATTTAACTTAATACTTGAAATTAAAAGCAAACGCGTACAACGCTAAAAATAAATAGTGAACTTATTGACGTCGTAAATGACCCTAAAACACGGGGTGTTATAGTCTTTCCCCGTTAAATAAGCCTTGTCTCCATGCCAAGGCGCTTACGACGCTGGCACCTGACGACGGTGCTAGTGTTTGGGAAGAGGTGTAGGGTACTTAATTTTTTGTCTGGAACCTATACCCCAAGGCTATGAATAGTAGCCCCAACGGCTACTTCTCCCCTTTAAATACCAAATTTTTATCCTCTATTATTCCATACAATACTTAATCTTTCACTTAAAATTTTCTCTTATCCAATCCTCAAAATGTTGCATATCATTACACCCTTGGCTTTGGCGAGTGCGGTAGCACTCGGCATTTATCTTGCCTACGTCCCATACGAAGAAGAATTTAAGTATTTGGCCTTTGTTCTAACAATTCTCGCGCCCATCATCGTCCTTGCTATTAGCGTGGATCTCTTTTGGAAGGAATAGATATTATTGTTAGGGGAGGGTTGTAATAAAACTTGTATTTCCTTTTTGTTCTCATGTAATCTTATTTCCAAAGTAATAAACGGATGTTGTGGCAATAAATCTATTTGTTATTTTTATGCCTTTCGATAATTTCGTTACCACCCTTGGTAACTCGTTTGCACTTCCCTTCTAAATTGTTTTAACTTGAGCGTTCAAGATTAGTGACGTTGGTTTAATATTTATTGTTGCGTCTAAGGCTCGGCTTCTAGTAGGCTTTATTCATTCCCTTCGGCTTAACGCGTTAGTTATAACACACATTTTTTTAAAGTGGGGTAAGAATTTACCTAGTTATTATGATTATTAGTTTGGTTCCTCGTGATAAATACGTTTTATGAATACGCACACAAAACTTGATATAAATAGAAAATTGTCTCTTAACAAGAAGTTTTAAGGTGACTACTCTCAGCACGACATGGTCCTTTCTGAATTATACATAGTTGATCAAGTCATGTATAATTGAGGACTAACGATGCATTGCTCATTTTCGTCAAAAAAGTGTTATGATTTTTAGAATGACTTACATGAATAATTAGAGAATTGGAGTAGATTGGCAGAAATTTCACAATACATAGATTCGATAGATAACTTGAAATCGTTCGTACAACGGATGTTTAAGAGAAATACAACAAGAACTCCTAGGGAAACTAAAGTCTAAGATAGTCCCAACTTAGGGTTTACTAGGAAAAGCGAGACAACTTTCTCTTTTAAGCTTCAATCTCATCTTCAATTTTGTTAAGGTCTTGATCGGTTTCTCCTCCTCCTAAGGTATGCACCACTCCACGTGATCCAGTACCTCCAGCTTGGTTCCCATGGTTTTGATTCTTTAACTCCGGGCAATCACTCCTGTAATGCCCTTGATTTCCACATGCATAGCAAGTGAGGTTTCTCTGATTGTTAGTAACGGTACAACAGTCTTGGGTCAGATGACCGACCCTCTTGCAGTTTGAGCATTTTCTGTGCATGGGCCAATGTTGATTGAAACTTGTATTGTTGCCACAGCCGGTAGAGTTCCAGCATACTCTTTTCTTTCACCAGTCCCAGCGACGTAAGCTTGGGCCTCATTCTGCTCTTAGGAGATTGTTGTTGAGCTTGATTGTTGCTATCAAGTTTCCTCTTATTCTTAGCTTGACATTCAGCAAGCATGCTGATCTTTTTGTCCATCAACTCTGTTGCCATTTCAGTAGCCTCCTACATGGTTTTTGGTTTCGGCACCACAACACTTCCGTGAATCATGTCGGGCAACCCACCGACATACCTTTCAACTTTATCAGACTCTTCAGGAAACATTCGAACACACATCAATGCTAGTTCCTGGAAACGTTGGTTGTACCCTATCACATAGGTACCTTTTACTTTTAAATTCCATAATCCAGCCTCAAGCTTCTTCATCTTGTTCCCCATTCAGTACTTGTCAGTCATTTTCTTTTTTAGTTCTGTCCAAGTCATTGCATACGCAACATCATGACCAACAATCCTAACTTGGGAATTCCACCATGTCAGAGCACATGCTAGAAGAGTACAGGTGGAAAACTTGATCTGATTCTCCATAGAGGAGTGGCTTATGCGAAACACAGTCTTCATCCTTTCAAACCATTGAGTTAGTTCGACAACTCCCTCAGTGCCTTTGAAATATAGAGGTTGGCACTTCATGAAGTCTTGGTAAGTGCACTCTCGAGCAACGCGTTCAGTCCTTCTGACACCCATTCCCGAAGTATGGCTGTCATCACCATTCGTGTTTCTGTCAGCATCACATGCCACTAATGCAGCAATAACGCCTTGGTCAATCATTCCCTTTAGTTGCGCATCGATGACAGATGTGGTGGTGGTTGTTGTGATTGGTGTTGACCTTGTGGATATTTTGGGTGCCATTTTCTTTAAAATCAGAAGAGTAATAGGATTAGATTAGTTTAGTTATCTTTGTCATGCTCCAAAAATAATGTGTTGTGAGATGATGTATAGTAAATATGAATATGCGCTCATGGCATAAATGAATGATGGTAAGGTATCATCTTCGATAGCTTAATGTTTAGGTAGCGTTTAGGACCTACGAGCTTATAGTGCTACATTGACTAAAGAAATGTTCCCCTATTTATATAAATAACCCTTATATAAATAATTGTAGAGTATGTGCGAAAGAATGCAAACTCATCTTTGCATATATATGTAAGGCCCTTATAGTAGTGTACGTATTATAATATAAACACATATATGAATCATGTAAGCATCTAGTAAGACCAACTAATGCAAACAACTAGTGTATGTGTGTCCCGTGAAAAACCCCTTTGTATGAATGCAATGTTTGAAAACGGTTATAGTCCAGCAAAAACATTTGACCTGGTTCTCTATAACCTTGGCTCTGAAGCCAATTTGTAACACCCCCAAAATGGGTCACAACGGAATAAGGGTTCGGGGCGTGTTACTTCATAGATCAATAACACAAGATGTATATAGAACGATCATAAAAAGTCGTTTAAAACTGATACATTGGATTTAATAAATGTTTGTTACAAAAAGCCCAAAGCTTAACTTGTTCATTGGTAATATTACAAAGATTCTAGTTCATAACACATGTTTCTCCAAATGTAATGCAACCAAATCTTTAAGCATATGACATCCAAAATATAACCACCAATGTATCCCCTTGCACCTCGTGCCTTATTGACCTCCTGAAAAATATTGCTTTAAAACGTCAACAATAATGTTGGTGAATTCATAGGTTTGATAAATCGTATAATGTAGGACCACAAGATCTACCATTTGTATGATAATGCAACAGATTGCAAACATCACATAAATGTAATTACGTTGCCCTAAGCTCATGACACTGAAGCTCGACATAAATATATTGCAATATAAAATTGCCAGCATTGCCCGTATTGATGTTCTAACCCAGAACATCCCTCGTCCGACATGGTATACGTTCGTTGTCCGGCAAACCGGCACAGTGAGCATGACTCACCCGAACGGGGATGTCAATCCCAATAGATCTATTTATAACATTCGCGCTTACCCTCCAGGTAATTAACCAGTTCATGATAATGGGCTCCTTTGGGTTATCGTAACTTAGGCAACACGTAATCATAATATAAAATTTCCCACTTGTGTCCAATTGTAAAACATTGCATGTTTCTCACCCCAAAAACTTATAAAACAAAATCATGTAAAACGTGGGGCTATGAACTCACCTCAAGTGAGTTAATCCGATAATGTATATCACAAATGAAAACGCGTCATGAATACGCCCGAATGCAACCTAATTAATTATAGGTCGGATGAGTACCAAGTACTTTGATTAACAACTCCCATATATAATCCTATATAATTGAAAAAAAAAAAACATGTTTATAAAATTAAAATGTTTATAAACATACTTTTGGTAAAATCGTCATAACTTTCACGTTTCTAATCCGTTTCTTGCGTTTCTTATGCCCATCTTTTCGTATTAAGACGAGTTATCATAATTTGACATTTTCCGTATTTTGACCCTCTGGTGAACAGTAACTTTTACTGTTCACATCAGACGTAAGTTTTATTTAAATCGTATTTGTTGTCGTAAAACCCGTAAATGTCGTATTTTATTCGTTATAGCTCCGTTTTTAGCGATTCTTTCGAGCACGATCTCGTAATTGAAAGTTCTATAATTTTATGAGGTTTACAAAAATATAACTTTCTGTCATGAACAGTAACTTTTATAAAAATAGTTTTATAAAAGTATTAATTGTTGTAAACTCGCGAAATTCATAACTCGTTCGTTATTAATTGAAAAATTACGATTCCTATCATTTTGAAATCCTAAAAATATGTATTATTTGTTAAAAATATCAAACTTGCTGTTTGATATAAATTTTATAAAAATTATTTTATAAACTTCGTTTAATTAACGTATAACTCGTTTTTAACGTAACTTTTTCGTTATTAATCCGTTTGACAAGTTTCTTACCTTTTCGGAATCGTCGTGAAATGTATTATCTTATAAAAACATATTATAAGTATGTCTTATACAATTTTTTGGACAGAATGTTGGTGTTAGTTAGATAAGTCCATATATATCCTTGTTTTCATACTTTTCCACTTTTGTAAACTACCACAAGTCTTATATTTCATATATGTCATATGTGTTACATATAATAAGAGTCCATGGTTCCATAATTGTCCTCATATGTCCAAATTTTCCAAGTCCATTGTATACTTTTAACCTTACTTCATAATAACTTTTTTATCACAAGTTTATACTTAGTCACTTTTACATATAAACCATAAGTGTACAAGTGTATTTCTTCCAACATGACTTTATTTTAGTGTTCTAATAACATGATTAAAAGTCCATAATCAATATTAATAAGTCATTTGCCTTTCTTTTACTTGTAATATATTATGTAACTTCAAAAACCCTAATTAATACATAATTACCTTTATGCTTAACCAAGAGTGTAAATCACTTATGTTTCCATTTTAACATGATGTCATTAACATCATAAGATATATAAAAGTGTATAATATGATGATAACAAGTAAAAACTCCATTTTACATGTTTAATAACTTTAAATGGTGATTTCATTATATAGCACATCATGTACATAAAAATTTATAAAATGAAAGCATAAAGGTTTAAAGTAGACCTTATGATGAATGATGATGGTGACTAACAAATGATAAACCCTTGTTTAGCCCTAAAATCCAAGCTTGCACTTAAGAAAACCCTTGTTTACTTAATAAAACCCTAGTCTTCCTTTTCTTGATTATTACTTGAAAATGCTTAGCCAATGCTTGAGAATACCTTAGAATGTCTTATAATGGATGTGTATAGAAGGGTATAGGTTGAATAAAATTTTGTATGGGTTTGTGTGGGTGAGAGTATTGAGCCGTGAGCTATAAGGAGACAAGGGAGGGTTTTTGTGAAAATTTTACTAAGTGTATAAGAGTTGTGTGATGTTATCTCAATGCATGCATGTATATATGATATAAGATTAGTCAAAGAGACATAAAAGAGGGTCTTAGGGGTTCTTGGTCAAGGTCTTTGGTCAAAGAAACAAGAAATGACTAGCTTTAAATGTAAGGTAGATGTACATTGACCAAGTTGAATTTTTTTCTTATATCTTTGTATCAAATGCCATAATTTCAGCTATAATAAGATATATGTGATGTTTTTGAGTAATTTTTATGTATTGGGTATAAATGTGGGTATTTGTTGAAGCGTAGAAAAGTTTTGGTGGTTCCGGGAGTGCCTAAACGCAATTTATCGCGAAACGTATACACTTTACGTATCCGATAAAAATAAAATGAACAAAGTTAATAATTATTCTCAAAATAATTATATAACCCTTGCTTGATGTAAACATTTAATTGTTTGATGCCCGTTTACATTGAACGCTAATTTTTAACTTACATGAATTCACACGCATACGCGTACAATGCTAAAAATAAATAGTAGGTTTATCGATGTCGTCAATGACTTGAAAAGACAAGGTGTTATAATAACTTCGTCTTATTTGCAATCAAAGGCATTTTACAACAAAATAAGTGTAGGGGAATAAATCCGGTTTTTAGAACCAATTCAAACTTTTAAAATAAATTGTTTAGATTAATTCGCGTCAGTTTCGAGTCATATGATTGTAATGATTAATTCCAGGTTTTTATGCAGTGCTTTCTTCAGATTTAACTAATAAAATTGCGTGCCTGAAATTTCTCATTAAAAATGAAGAAGAATTTTTCACAGTGCCTGGAGACGGCGTCAGGATTAACACCCGACGATGTCGCGTCTCCAGCAATGTAAAAATTCAAATTTTTTCAAGTATATCTGAAAAATAGAATGTGTAATATTTGAAATTTGTAATTTACTTGTGAACCTGTAGAAAACATATGATTATATCATTGCTTTCATCCTATCTTTACTGCTTTCATAGAGTCAAAACCCTAAACTCTCATTGTATTTATATCTATCCCGCCGATTTTATGCTTGGTGTAGTTGTCTTTGTCTTTGATTACAGGTTATATTTGATGAGAAGAAGCTTGAAAGTTCTTAGGAAGTTTCATTGGATGATTCTTGGAGGACGATTTAACCAGTTATCGCATGTTTCTTCTCCATTATTGAGCAAACCAGGGGAGTACTAGTTTCTTTTACTTGTTTTCTTTTCCCTTTATTCGTTTTACGGGTACTTCTATAGAACATTAGGGACAATGTTCAACTTAAGTGTAGGGGGAAAATAAGCCTTAGAAACTATTCCTTCATTTGCCATTTGCTTGTTCCTTAAAATGATAGGTAATATATCGAAACATAGCATAAAAAGGTAATTTTGACCAAAATTTAAAATTTTTTATGACACATACCGACGAAAATCGAGTATTAATAGCGTCTCATGGATAATATGTTTATGATAGCACAAGAACTCAAAATTCCACCCTAAATATGAGGTTCGCCTTTAGATCTTTAGGAATTCGGGTATCCATTATTGATACCCAAGATAAATTGTACCTTTAGCTTTCTCGAGTTAAGGTTCGAATGCAGTCATATGTAGGTCTATCCGTCGTTAGGTATGTGTACGTATGGTCTTTGTCACCCTTTTGGAGCATTGAGTATTAGTATTAAATTATAAGAATGTACCGTAGTATATTAATCTAGAACTTATTTTTGTGATGCATCCGAGACCCGCACTAGAATAGTATTATTGGATGATGTTGCGGATAGTCTACGAAGTGACAACATGAGATATGTAATTCGCTCGCTTGTATTTCGAAGACCTGGGTGTGCGTCGTCCTTTATGATGCGAGTCAACAACATAGCAATCATACGTTATACGTGCGATCACCATACACTAGGATATTCTGCTCATCTCTTGTAATAGAGCGCGCATAACTGCTAGTTGTCATAGGCATGCCACATTCCGAGCCTAGTCCGCAGTCTCGTTGTACTTCAGGATATCTCAGCTATAATCTTGGATGCTGTAAAACGCAAGATGTACTAGAAGATAGAATGAATTGTAAGAAGTCAATGATACTATGCCACGCCTCAGATCGGTAATTGGGGTACACCCAGAATTCCTGTTTCTAGCATCAGATTACACTTCGTATTAGTACAAAATTCTAGAGCTATTGTTAGACCTACGATAGTCTGACATGTTTCAATGTAAGATCTCACAGACGTCTACTCCTGTATGCCTCGAGAAGCGTCGTAGCGTGTCCCCCTGCTGTAAGAGTCCGTCTTCTCCGCATCACTCAGACAGAGAGCCCATCTACAAGACCCGAATTTATCGGTCACCAAACTCCCCAACCCCTCCCCCCCCTCCCGCCCCCCCCCCGCCCCTACCGATTCGGGACCTTCTCCAATGGTCAGTAGTAATCTTATGAAGAATAGAAAGAATTAGGGAAGAAGTAATTTTTATCACCCACATAGAGCTCAATATGGCTTCATGCTATTTTGATCTATCTCAAATTGGGTCATTAGTTAGATTGTAAATAATCGAGTATGTAAAAGTTCAAGTGTATGGTGTATCTATAAACCCCATGATGTATTATATGTTTAAGCAATGGCAGAGCAAAAGTGTACAAAAATGTATATAAAAAAAGAGTGAAAAAAATGTACGGACTGCCATTTGCTTATGTTTATGTTTATCACAAAGTCAAGAAAAGAAAAAGAAAGAGATTGATGTAGAGTTGTGTAGAGTTTGTATATTTTGTCCAAGTCTTTGGCTTAGCAACCAAACCAATGTGTATTCGTATAAATATTTAGCTAACCCTTCCACTCCGAATTCACCTAAAGTCACCACCTAAATATATCCCATCCATTTCTGTTTCTGTTAATGCTATCTTACACCTACACCCCGCAACCCTTTAAAAGACCTTTTAGATAGTAATGAATAATGCTTGCGCCTAGTGGTGGAGGTTTGATCCTTTACCAAGCCTATGGCAATTTATATGTTATGACATGTAATGAGTGTTGATTTTCTGTTTCCCTATTATGTTATAATTTATTATACAACCGAGAGAAAGAGAGAATCTCAAACACTTATGTGAGGTGCTAGTATATACTTTCCGTGCTTTTAATTACGAGGTCTAGAAGGTTGTGTTGTAAAATACTTTTAAAGAGTAGGTTAAATGACCCTAATATTGCTATTGTCTAGGTAGAAAAGCCATTTGATTGAGGACAAGCAAATCCCAAGTGTAGAGGTATTTGATGAAGTGTCATTTTATACACTTTTTCGGGGTCATTTAACCCCCTAAATCATGCAAATATGCCCAGATTATGTGCTTAATCATTTGTTTTTAGGTTTTTAGCACTTGGATGGTTTTTGGAGGAAATACACATGGGATTGGGCTCATTTGGAGAAGAAACGGACAAGATTACAGACATACACCAAATCTCTTGAAGATTTATGCATATAGTGCGTGGAGACGACGTCGTAGGCATAAAGCGACGCAGTCATGATGTATCTAGTGACGACGTCAGGAATTTCGTGATGGTGTCAGGACGTGTCCGACTTAAAGAGGATCTAGAATCATCTACGTGGCGACGGCATTAGGATTTCTAAGCAACGCCGTCGTGTCGATATCTCTATAAATATAAAATCGTTTTTAGGGTTTTAAGTGTGTAACTTTGTATAAACCTAGGGAGACGAACCCTAGTCATTCTAGCAGCTTTGTAGGTCGTTTTTAGGGCCTCAAAACCCTATTGTACTACCTTGATCTATGTTTTTTTCAGTAGTTATTTATCATCAATAATTCATATGTCTATGTGTTTGTTTGATTGATTTATCTTCTTGCTTTCTTTATTCATGCGAGGGCTAAAACCCTCCTAAAATGATTTATCTATGTTTGGCGAAAACTTAGGTTGCTAGATCCTTTTTGATGTGGCTTCTTGTGATGAATGTGCGTGTTAGGTTTTAGAAAACAGTTTTGTCCTGGGTTATCGTGTTGTAATGTATAGGGAAACGCGGAGTGAGTGATAGGATACCAAAAAGCGGGGTAACAGGTCTTCTTAACTACCATACCCATTATATGGTTGATCCCTCTTAAGATATTTCACATGCATTTGATATACTCTTAGGGGCCTTGTAATAGTCTTCATACTACCTTACTTGTGCGTTGCCTTAACAGAATATTAAATAGACGACGAGTTCATGTAATCTGTTCGTGACCTAGGAAATACTTACATAGATCATCACACGTGTGACAAAGCAACAAATCTAGCAAAAGCAATCTGAGGAGTAGTGCATGATTAGGTAAATACATTTGTGTATCATAAAGTTTTATCCCATTAGCATAGATTATAATTAGTTTAATTATTAGTTAATCAAACCAACCTCTCAAACCATTGATTTACCTGCTTTCATAAAATATAAAAACACAAAAAGAATATTCTCTCAACCCTTAGATATTCTGTTAGATCATGATCAAGCCTTCCCAACTTTTCCACTAGAGAACGCATAACAACCCTCGAATTTTTGAGTCTTTGCCTATACTTTACTAAAACGATTATGGTACACCGACTAGGGAGTTGTAAAACTTCTTACTGAAGTCCTTTACAACCCTCCACACCAGTGGGAGAGGATATGGGGTTCAAGGATATTGTGGACTATAACAATGGGGAAATTTCATAATGGAAGTTTTGCCATGAGAGGTTCTTAATCGAGTGGTTAATAATGGTCCTTGGATGGTTAGAAATAAATCACTTATAGTTCAAAAATGGAATGTGAATATGAACCTTGACAAAACTAAGCCATACAAAATTACTTTATGGGTTAAACTATGTAATGTCCCACTTGAGGCTTGGACTGTTAAAGGAATTAGTGCACTTGAAATTACATTGGGTAAGCCATTGGTGATGGATTCTATGATTGCTGAAATGTGCAAATAGGTATGAAAACAGGTTAGTAGGTAGACGTCTTGATTAAGGCGAGTGCTCAAAAAGAGTTAATTGATACTACCTCCGTCCCAAAATTATTGCCCACATACAAGAAATACACAGTTTAATAAAAATGCATTAATTACTACTTTATTTTTTATGAAAGCAAAAAAAAGACAGTTTTACCTTTTGATAATTAATTAATGTTTTCTTTTATTTTTGTAAATATCAATTTGGACTAAGAGCTAATATGGTAAACTTAAACAAATCCAAATTTTATTTTTAGTAATGGACAATTATTTTAGAACATACTAAAAAGGAAAGATGGATTATAAAATTAGGACAGTGGTAGTATGATTAAAGTGGTTTATAAAAACAGTAATGGGGAGATTCACTATAGGAAGAATGTTAAAGTTATGTATGGTTGGAAGCCACCTATGTCTAGTGAATGTGGAGTTTTAGACATGTGCTTAGTAACTGTCATAAAAAGAACCTATCAAAGTTAATATGCAGAATGAACCTGATTGTCTTGATAGGAACAAAGAGAAAAATGATGGTTTTGTTGAAGTTAAGAGTAAAAATAATGGTGGTATGGAAGATAGGGTGAAGAGACAGAATTCTAGAGTTAATTTTCAACCTAATAAGTTTGGTAACAATCATAAAGTTGCTTATCAAGCTAAGAACAAAACTCATCCTGTTAGAGAATAATACCCCTATAAAGGTTGTAAACAAATATGTGTAGACAACATGTGGTTACAGTCTCCTCCGGTTAGAAGAGCCTTGTCCTCAAGGCTTAAGTTGCGGCACTTGAGGAAAGTACGGATTCAGAGAAGAGATTCGGATCTAAACTAAGTAATATATATAAATTATATAATACTATAATGATAATCAAAAGAGCAAGTACGGATCAGGGATGCGCGCGCGGATATCGGATCAGCGATGAAGGATTCTGTAATTTGAAAAATGAAAGTAAGGAAAATCTTTAAAATTTATGGTTATAGACTAGGTTTTGAAAATGACCCAGTTCCCTATAACCTTGGCTCTGGTACCAATCTGTAACACCCCCAAAATCTGATATGCAGCGGAATGGTAACATTGGGGTGCTACGTCAAAGTACAACAATCAAGATATAGGAAACGACCTAAAAATGGCGTTTTAAACAAGAACATTCGATGCATTATAGCAAAATCAGAGTTTATACATTAGGTCCCATAAGTTTTGAAAAGAAAAGACATACTACATAAGTTCTTTAAACAAAAGCTTAATAATCCCAAAAGACGACATAAGTTTTTATAGATAAAGTTGCATCGAATTTAATTAAAACACAGAATCCGTTTTCATCGATATCCATCACGGCTCCCATCCAAGCTTATATCTGAGGACCTGAAATTAAACATGCTAAAGGTCAACACAAAGGTTGAGTGAATTCATAGGTTTATAAGTAAAAGTGTGGACCACAAGATTTAAGTAATGGAGGACTAAGTACATATTCCGAAGTCCAAAAACATGTATTATTGCACTAAGCTCATGACCCCGAAGCCTTAACTGTTTTTGCCCCAAGTGGGTAGGGTGTCTGCCAAAACAACCTACAAGTTATTCTCAATGTTAAATGCACCATGGTCAACTTGTGACCAGAAATTCAAGGTGGGGATTGTTAGTCCCGATAGATCTATCCACAACACTAGCGCTCACAATAGTGGTAATTGACGGTTCATGATATGGTAGGGACTTAGATGGCACTGTGGTAACTTATGCAATAATATGCAGGTAATAATCTGGATAGCATACAGTTTAAAACAAAACACTTGTGTCCGTAGTAAAACAAGCATGTAATTCCACCCCGTAGAGTTTATAAAACAAGGAGATAGAAATGGGGGCTATGAACTCACCTTAGGAGTGAAGTGATGAAATAATCAGGTAAATGGCAGAAAACGTATCACGGAAATATCCGAAAGCAACCTAAGTAAATATGGGTCGTATCAGTACTCAAGTACGTCGTCTAATAACTACCATGTACAATCCTATATAGTTATCATCATACTATCGTTCGGGCTATCATAATTAAGAGGTCATGACATGACGTACGAGGAGCTAGGATACTTTAAATCGTAAATCCAACAGTTCGTCAATACGACATCCGAAGAGGCCTCATTATGAAATTCCCTAGTAATATAGCACTTGATAACTAATACCACATATAGGTCTATATAGCTCAATCACCATCTAATTGTTTTGGAAAAATTGGGTTGATTAAGTAAAAACGTTTATAATTATCGTTTTAGTAAATATAACATAACTTTTGCGTTTTAAGCCCTAATTTGACGTTTCTTATGCCCACGCTTTCGTACAAAGACGAGTGATCAAAATATTAAATATTAAAATTTTCAACTTTCTGTTGTGAATAGTAATTTTACTGTTCACAACAGCTATAAACCCGTTTTTACGTTTTAATTAGCGTAAACTCGTAAATGTCGTATTTTATTCGTTATAGTTCCGTTTTTAGCGATTCTTTCGAGTACGATCTCGTATTTAAAAGTTATATCATATATTTGATGTTTTAAAAATATAACTTTCTGTAATGAATAGTAATTTTTATAAAAATAGTTTTATAAACCCGGTATTAACGTAAATCGTATTTTTATCGTATCTTTTTCGTTATAAATCGGTTTTTCAAGTTTCTTATCATTTTGGAATCGTCATGAGGCGTATTATTTTTATAAAAAGTCAAAACCTACTGTATAAGTGTCGAATTTAAACAGCCCTTTATTATCCAAGAGTATACTTTCTTTAAACACTTTAAAAACCCTAATTTATACATAATCATGTTTATACTTAAACAACATGTTAACATACTTATAGATCCATTATTCCATGATATATACAACAACATGACATAAGAAAAAGTGTATAATTTCATAACCATAGGTAAAAACTCTTTTTACATATTCAAAGGTTCTAAATGGTGATTTAGCTATAAAGAACATGTAAACACATAAAATCATGAAATGAAAAGTATAAAGGTATTTAGATAACCTTAGGAAGGATGAATGATGAAGAACAAATGATCTAAACCCTTGTTTTGGATATCAAACCCGAGATTATAACACTAGAAAAACCCTTAATCCTTTGAAACCCGAATCTTGCACAAACTTTCTTAAATCTTCGAAACGAGAAATCAACCCTCCGATCTTTCTTAGAACACCTTAGAATAGATGTAAGAACACTTGTATTTGATCTAGAAAATCAAAGTATGGATGTGTTATGGAGATGGTTTTGAGCCGTGATATATGATGAGAGAAATGAGAGAGATTTTTGTGTTTTACACCTTAGGAATGTGTTTTGTATGTTTTTCTTACTAGTTAAGCCTTTATATAGGGTTTAACTAAGGTTAAGAAACTCTAGTTAAGTTAACTAGGGTTAAGTTAAAGGAAAATATCTAAAAGATATTTTAGATAAATATCTAATAAATATCTTATAAATATCTAATAAATATCTTATTAATTAAACGCGAGCTATGACCAAGGTCGAGAAATAAATATGACGTGGTTCATAAAATGATATTTTATGATCATAAGAATAATAGCGAGACATGTCGTAAATTTTTACGATGCTCGAAACGATTAACGAACACGTGATCGACCGTTGACTCGCGAAAGCATGCGGGCAAAGCAGACAATATTGTGGTTTGAGTAAGCGGGATGTTCGAGTGAGAGCGATATCAGTGGTGTTAATATCAATCATAAAACTTGTGACGATATTTTTCTAAAATATCTACCTTGATGGATTATATATCCTGGTCAACTTAGCCAAACTTTTGGTATGTTGAGAAGTGTCGAAACATCTAATCTTGCTGAAGAAAGTTATCATCGTCTTGCTTAGAAACGGTTTATCAGATTTTAAACCTTTTCTCGGTCACACAATCGGATAACACTTGAACCTTGACAATTGGGATACGGCTTCGCTTCAACCGTTTAACTTCACGATCTGTGTTATCTGTGGTTCGCGACATACCGAAGCTTTGTCATCAAAATGAAGTCCAATCTAATGGAACGGCTAATGGTTCGTCGGCATGACACTTCTTTAAGTTAGATACGTGAAACGTATTATGAACTCTGCTCAGCTCCTTAGGAAGCTCGAGCTTGTAAGAAACGTCTCCAACCCTTTTTAACACTTTGAAAGGGTCCATACATTCCTGGTTTAACTTCCCCCCGTTTGCGGGTACTACCCACCTTTCCAAGGCAAAACTTTAAGCATTACTTTATCCCGACTTGGAATTCCATCGGTTTTGTTTTGATCAGCGTAACTTTCTGTCGGTACGCAGGAGCTGCTTGCATCACTTTGCTTAATTTCGGACATTTTTATCGGTAGTTCTTGTATTAATTCTGGACGAGGATTTGAGCTTCTCCAACTTTGGTATCTAACTAACTGAGTGAAACGACACTTTCGACCATAAAGTGCTTCAAATGGTGCGGCCTTGATGCTAGCGTGATAGCTATTGTTGTATGAAAACTCGACTAATGGCAAATGGTTAACCCAACCCTTTCCAAAGTCGATCGCACAAGCACGTAGCATATCTAAATGTTGAATGGTCCTCTCAGCTTTGCCCTTCGGTGTGCGGTGGTACGCAGTACTCATATCCAAATTAGTACCCAAACGTTTTGAAGTGGACCTCCAGAAATTTGATGAGAACCTCGGGTCACGATACAATGATTGAGACAGGATCTCCATGTCTCGTGTCCATCCTCCTTAGGTACATTCTTGAAAGTTTATCCAATGGATCAGTTTTCTCGGTTGTGAAGATTGCAGACTTAGTGAGTCGGTCAACAATCACCCAAATAGTGTCGTAGCCTTGCGACGACTTAGGAAGCTTCGTGACAAAATCCATAGTGATGTTGTCCCACTTCCATTCAGGTATCTCGGGTTGTACCAACAACCCTGATGGTCTTGTTGTTCGGACTTTGACCTTAGCAAGGTCAAACAATTGCTAACATAGGTGGCAGTTGGCTTTCATTCGGCCAACCAATATTAGCTTCTTCATTCTTGGTACTTCTTGTCGGAACTGATGATAGAGTATTTTGAGTTGTGGGACCTCGTTGCATAATCACAGTCCTCAGGTGCCATCAACTTGTTAACCATCTCATACCATTTAGCATAGGAGTTCCACCCGCACGCGGATTCCAACTTTTCCTTCCTATTTTATCCGGATTACTTGGCATTTTTCAAGCATCATGCCTCCAACATCTTGTTCTTGATGTTCTCTGGTTTTCGTGCTTTCAATTTGAGCATTCAATATTTGTTTGGGTTCCAAAGCTAATAGTACATGACTAAGGCTCGAACTTTAACGGGGTTCTCGTTCTTTCCTGCTTAATGCATCAGCAACGCCATTTGCCTGTTCCCGGGTGAGAACGAAGGTCGCAATCGTAATCACTGTGCAATATTAACCATCGGACGTTGTCTCATGTTCAGTTCCTATCTGTATCAAGAATGTGCTGTAAGCCTTATGATCAGTGGATACACTGGTACACTTGTTCCATACAGATAGTGCCTCCAAATCTTTAGAGCGAATACTACTGCTCCAAGTTCCAAATCATGAGTCGTATAGTTTTTCTCGTGAATCTTCAACTGGCATGATGCATAAGAAATCACCTTCTCTCTTTGCATCAACACAGCGCCCAAACCTTTCTTTGAAGCATCGCAGTATACGATGAAATCTTTGCTTCCTTCGGGTAAAGCCAGAATTGGTGCACTACACAACTTCTGTTTTAACAATTGGAACGCTGCTTCTTGTTTGTAGCCCCACTCAAACTTGACCTTCTTTTGAGTGAGCTTGGTCATTGGTTTGGTGATTTTCGAGTAATCTTCCAATGAATCTCAGGTATATACCACAGCAAGTCCTTAAAAACTGGACGGAATCTCGTGGGTGACTTAGGGAGATGCCAAATCTTTAACGGATTCAATCTTGCTGGATCCCTTGATGCTTTATTATCAATGCACATATCAATCACGTGACCGAGGAACTGTACTTTGGGAATCCAAAATTCACACTTGGAAAATTTGGCATACAACTCCTCTTTCTTAAGCAACTCTAAGATTTGCTTAAGGTGCTCTTCGTGTTCTTGCTCGTTCTTTGAATATATCAGAATATCATCAATAAAGACAATCACAAATTTATCCAGATATGGTTTGCACACCCGATTCATAAGGTCCATGAATACGGCAGGTGCGTTCGTCAAACCAAATGGCATAACTTGAAATTCATAATGGCCATAACGAGTTCTGAAAGCAGTCTTCGGAATGTCTTCTTCTCGAACCCTCAATTGGTGATATCCTGACCTTAGGTCGATCTTCGAGTAGACACTCGATCCTTGAAGCTGATCAAATAGATCATCAATTCTGGGGAGTGGATAACGGTTCTTCACTGTTAGTTTGTTTAATTCCCGATAGTCAATACACATCCGGAATGATCCGTCTTTCTTCTTGACAAACAAGACTGGAGCTCCCCAGGGTGAGGAACTGGGTCTTATAAAGCCTTTGTCGGACAGCTCTTGTAGCTGGTCTGACAATTCTTTCATCTCAGATGGAGCTAATCGATAAGGCGCCCGTGCTATAGGTGTTGCACCAGGTACTAAATCGATATGAAATTCCACTTGTCGGACAGGTGGAAGACCCGACAAGTCCTCGGGAAATACCTCGGGAAATTCCTTAACTACAGGTATATCTTCAAGTTGCTTCTCCTTCGACTTGTCTTCGGTCTTCTTCACGGTAACATGTGCCAAAAAGACGTGAGATCCTTCTAGTAGATACTTTTGAACCTTGGTACACGAGATGACGTTTAGTCGCGTCGTGTGTCCTTCACTACATCCATCACCGCGAACGATTAAGATTTCGCTCTTAGAGGGGATACGAACAATCTTCTTAGCACAGTCGATAACGACACTGTATCTTGACAACCAGTCCATGCCAATTATGACGTCGAAACTACCCATCTCTACCGGCATTAGGTTGATGTTGAACGGGTGGTTCAGAAAGTTTAACGTACAACCCATCAATATATTATTTACTCCAATTATCCTACCGTCAGCTAACTCAACGTTATAACCATGATCTAGTGCATTGGGGACGATGTCAAGCAAAGTACTAAATGCAGTAGATACGAAACTCCTATCGGCACCAGTATCAAATAAGATGTAAGCATAGCGATTGTTTAGAAGGAACGTACCCGCAATGACATTGTCTGGGTCTGCCCCCGCATTTCCAATCACGTACACCTTCGCTGGAGCCCTATCATTTCCACCCTGATTACCGCGGTTATTGTTTCTCAGTTTTGGGCAGTTTCTTTTAAAGTGGCCTTGAGCTCCGCACTCAAAGCAAGTGATGGCATTGGTATTAGCCCCTTGGGCTCTTTGGTTGTTGTTGTTGTTGTAAGCATTTGCAGGTCGGTTTCTACAATCCCTGGTCAGATGGCCAACCCTCTTGCAGTTATTGCACCTAGGTGGGCAAGGACCTGCTTCATAATTGTAATTACACTTGGAACATAGAGGTTTAGGCCCAGCGTATGGTTTCCTGTCACTATTGCCTGCAGTGTAGGCCTAGCCTGTGTTCTGCCTCTTATTCTGCTGTTGTTGGTTTTGATTGTTCTTGGAAAGATCCTCATATTTTCTTTTCCTTTCTGCCTGACGTTCAGCATAGGCATTTGTCTTATCATCCATTAAATCAGTTGAAAACTCGATAGCCTCTTGCATGGTTTTCGGCTTTGACGCCTTTACACTGCCAAGTATCATATCGGGTAAGCCACCGATATACTTTTCAATCTTGTCTACCTCTTCTGGGAACATCCTAGCACACATCAATGCTAGTTGCTGAAATCGTCGATTATAGGCCACCACATCGGTGCCCTTAACCTTAAGATTCCACATCTCAGTCTCAATTTTCTTGATCTCACCCCTTGGGCAGTATTTATCAGTCATTATTTTCTTCAGTGCTTAACATGGGAATTCCACCATGTAAGAGCATCGTCTTGTAGAGTGCAAGTCGCAAATTTGACTTGACTAGCTGCTATACAATTGCTAATGCTAAACACAGACTCCATTTTCTCAAACCATCGAGTGAGTCCGACGACTCCCTCAGTGCCTTTAAAGTCTAAAGGTTTGCATTTCAAGAATTCAGAGTAAGAGCATTCGCGAGCAGTTTGTGCTGGCCTTGGTCCTGAACTATTGTTGTCGTCGCCATTCCTAACTCTGCTTGCTTCTGCTTCAGCCATTGCAGCAGCAACTCCTTGATTAATTAAGGCTTGAAGTTGCGCCTCAGTAACAGTTGTGGTGTTTGGGGCTGGTGTAACTGGTGGGACTCGGGTTGACCTTGTGGTTCTCTTTGGTGCCATTTTCTTCAATCACAAGGAAAATACAAAACCCGTTAGATTTCAATACAATCATAACGTGACATAACATATGCATCATAAATAAAATAAGATCACATCACACAGTGAAACATATAACCAACACAAGATCGATAAAACATAATACATCCATTCCATATATAATCTGGAAACATACATGATCTGTTTGGTACATAGCGATTCCCCATCGTTAGGTTACAAAATGAAAAACCAACCTAGAGCCCTACTAGCCGGGAGTTACCCGTAATACTTAGTAGGCTATACAGGATAGCTAATCAGAAACAAAAGATCTATACAGGATAGCTAACCAAAACAAAAGATCTATACCGTCTGCTAGCTGGGGATAACCCATAAAACTTAACAGACTGCATAGTAGCTACAATCATAACCCAGTCTAGGAACTGCTACCAGTGTCCTCCAAGGTGTCCATACGTGCTCTAGCCTCCAGGGCCTGGGTACGCATGATATGCTCAACAGCATGATCATCTGCATCCTGACGCTGCCACTCGTGGCGACGCGCCTCAGTCTCTAACACTGTAATCCGTGCCTCTAATGTCCTGCAATGAGCCTCAGATCTAGCCAAGGTCTCACGAGTCTGAATACTCTCTTGCTCGTAAGCAAGTCTCTCTCTCCTCAATACCCCAATCTCAGCTCTCACAGCTGCACGATCCTTCTGGGCATCGTGATGTCGTGAGTAAAACTCCGAACTCTCTCTACTGCGAACGTCTACCTGGTAACTGACCCTCGCGTTGACCACCTCTAAGGCGGCCATCATCCTCCTCTCAGTATCTCGGACCCTAGTCTCCATAGTGTCTATAGAACTGCAATCGACCCTACGGGCCATAGTGGGTCCTGGCTGTCTCGCAGCAGCAGCAGCAGAACTCTCCCCAACCTCACACCCAGGTCTGGGAGTAGTAAGTAGTAGCCTCTTCCGAGGCGGCGTGTCAGCCTCGGGAATATCAGCTCTGCGGCTAGTGGATGGTGCAGGTAGAGGTATAGGTAACAATGGTGGGGTCCCTGATGGGAGTAGTGAATGATAGGTGGATGGTGCTGCAGCTCTCATCTGCCTCATGGCTGCTCTAGTATGTGGGGGTCGGATACGTGGAGATAAAAAGGATGGTGGTAGTGGAGGTGTAGGTGCCTGCTCCAGCAACTGTCGGGCAACCTCCTCGTAAGGATCCTCAGATGGAATACTCCAAGATCGTGCCTCAGAGTGAACAGAAGTATAGGTAACTGCGGAATCAGCTGACATGACTACTGTGACCAGCAGAAATAACTTATATGAGTATATTATATAAGGCTCTTATTGTAATATACGTAATATATTATAACCACGTATATCAATTATGAATGCATCTAGTCCAACTAACTAATGCAACAACTAGTGTGTCCCATAAAAACCCTTTTTATGAATGCAATGTTTGAAAACGGTTATAGTCCAGCAAAACATTTGACCTGGTTCTCTATAACCTTGGCTCTTGATACCAATCTGTAACACCCCCAAATTGGGTCGTAGCGGATAATGGATCTCGGGGATGTTACTTATAGATCATAACACATGAGTATATTAGAAGACCAAAGTCATTAAAATGATACATTTGAAATTAACATAGTGATTTGTTAAGAAGCCAAGCTTCACTTGTCCACTTGTTTCAAAATACAAAGATTTCTTGCCCATAACAGTTATAAAAATGTATGCGACAAAAATCTTTAATGGCGTGTTATCCAAAAAAACCACCAGTGTATCCCTGGACCTCGTGCCTATGACCACTGAAAACCTTGCTTTTTTAAAACGTCACAAAAAAATGTTGGTGAATTCATAGGTTAGTAAAACAAATATAAATATGCAGGACCGCAAGACTTTCCCGTGATTAATGCCCAACAATGCAGACATCACAAAATCCGAATTACGTTTTCCTAAGTTCATGGACACTGAAGCTGACAATTATATTTGCAATAATAAATATTGCTATTTATTGCCCCGATCATTTGTTCAACCTAAACATCCAAATCCGACATGCTATAACGTTCGTTCCCGGTGATAGCTAATCACCCGAATGGGGAGGTCAATCCCAAATAGATCTATTCATAACATTCGCGCTCACATAATGTAATTCACAACTACTCTATGTAATGACAGTTCATGATAATGGGCTCAACTGGTTATCACTACTTAGGCTAACACTTAAGCATATTAATATACACTTGCGTTCCATTTTTAAAACAAAGCATGTTTCCACCCCAAAGTTATAAATCATTGAAATCGTAAAAATGTGGGGCTATGAACTCACCTTGAGTTCTGATAATCCAAATATCACAGATAACGCGTCACGTAAATGATCGAATGCAACCTAAATGAACATAGGTCGTATAAGCACTAATCGCTTTGATTAACTAACATCATATGCATGTCTTATGTAGCTACATCACCATCTATTAGTAGTTATGAAAACATATTTATAATTGTAAAACATTTATAAATATAATTCTAGTAATTACGCATAAATTTTGGTTATTTCATGTTCTCTGATGAACAGTGATTTTACTGTTCATACCAGTTATAAATTCATTTTTATAACTTAAATTAACATAACACTCGTAAACGTCGTATTTTATTCGTTATAGCTCCGTTTTTAGCGATTCTTTCGAGCACGCTCTCGTTATTGAAAATTCTATCAATTTATAAGGTTTACAAAAATAAAAGTTTCTGTCATGAATAGTGTTTTTACTGTTCATAGTTTATAAAATTATTTTTATAAACTTTTAATTACCGAAAACCCGCGAAATTCATAACTCCTTCATTATAAATTGAAAAATTATGATTCTTATCATTTTAGAATCCTAAAAATGTGTTTTATTCGTTAAAAATATCCAACTTGCTGTTTTATAAGATTTTTATAAAAGTTATTTTATAAACCCGATTAATTAACGTATAACTCGTAATTAGCGTAACTTTTTCGTTATTTATCCGTTTGACAAGTTTCTTACCTTTTCGGAATCGTCATGAGTCGTATTATTTTATAAAAATATAAAATGGACAGGTTGTAGTTCGAGTTTAAACAGAAAGTTTGGATGTCTATATTGAATCCATATGTAAACTTAGTTCTTATACTTTTCAACCTTGTCATTTATCACAAGTTTTTCCCCTACTCTTAATATACTATATCATACATATTATATAATCCATAGTCCTTATATTGTCCATAAGTCCAAGTCATTAAGTCCATAACAATATTTATAAACCATAATTTATTAAAGAAACCTTAAGTTAACAAGTTTACATATGAACTTTTTACACCTTAACCAAGTGTGTACAATAGTTTTACTTCCATTATAACTTCATATTACCATCCATACAACATGTGTATAAGTTCATAAAACTATATTTACAAGAAAAATCCAAGTTTACAAGTTAAACATGTCCTAATGGTGATTTCACTACATAGCACATCATGTACATAAAAACTCATAAAATGAAAGTATAAAGGTTTATAGAAGACCTTATGATGAATGATGATGATGAGAAATAAGTGCTAAACCCTTGTTTAGACATAAAACCAAAGCTTGCAAATGTGAAACCCTAGATTAGGTTATGAAACCTTAATCTTTCCTTTTCTTGATAATTACTTGAAAATGGTTAGCCAATGCTTGGGAACATCTTAGAATGTCTTAAGAATGATGTATGTAGGTGTGAATAGGTGGTAGAAATTTTTATATGGATTTGGTACAAAGGGGTGTTTGAGCTGTGGGTTGGCTAGAGCACAAAGGGAGGGTTTGTTGAGTTTTTAGCTAAGTGTTTTACTTGTATGTTTTTCCTATCTCTAGTATACATGTATATATGGTAAGTCTTAGTCAAAAAGTATGCAATAGTGGTCTTAGGGACAAGGTTCATGGTCTTAAGGAAGAAAAAGATGGTCATGTTGAAACAAAGTATGGCTATGTTTAATGCAAGTGAAGTACAAAGACTACTTGCAAGATTTTTCTTATATTTCTTGTATAAATTGCAACAATTTCGTCCTATGTATGATATATATGATATATTTTTGTAACTTTTATGTATTGGGTATAAAAGTGGGTATTTGTTGAAGCGTAGATTAATTAACGTGGTTCCGGGTATGCCTAAACGTACTTTATCGCGAAACGTACATAATTTACGTAACCGATAAAAATAAAATAAACAAAGACCATAATTATTCTCAAAATAATTATGTAATACTTGATTGATGTAAACGCTTAATTGTTTGGTGCCCGTTTACATGAACGCTAATTTTTAGCCTACGCGATTTAGCTTAACGTTTACGATTTAAAAGCAAATGCGTACAATACAAAAAAAAGTACATTGTGGATTTATCGACATCGTCAATGAATTGAAAAAATAGGGTGTTATAACAACAACTGGGGTAATCGGGTTAGAAATGCCAAGGCTCGGGCAAAGGTGTATGCCGTGGGCAATGCAGGGGCAAACCCGGATAACAATGTCGTCACGGGTACGTTTCTCCTAAACAACCGATATGCATCTATTTTATTTGATACCGGTGTTGATAGGAGTTTTGTATCTACTGCATTTAGCTCTCGAATTGTTATCACTCCAACTGCATTAGATCATGATTATAATGTCGAACTAGGCAACGGGCGAATTGTTGGGTTAAACACTATTATTCGGGGTTGTACGTTAAACTTCTTAAATCATCCTTTCAACATAGACCTAATGCCCGTAGAACTAGGTAGTTTTGACGTAATCATTGGTATGGATTGGTTGGCAAAATACCATGCCGTTATCATCTGTGCGGAAAAGATCGTTCGTATTCCTTTTGGAGACGAAATTTTAATTGTTCGAGGTGACGGAAGCAGCAACAAACACGGGACTCGATTGAGCATCATCTCGTGTACTAAAGCTCAAGAGTATTTAGCAAAAGGATGTCACGTATTCTTAGCAAATATCACCGCCACCAAGGACGAAGATAAGTCAAAGGGGAAGCGACTAGAAGACGTGCCAGTTGTTCGGGAATTTCCTGAAGTTTTTCCCGAGGACTTGCCGGGTATACCACCCACTCGACAAGTGGAATTTAGAATCGATTTGGTACCTGGTGCTGCACCTGTAGCACGGGCACCATATAGATTAGCACCGTCGGAAATGAAGGAACTAGCGGAGCAACTACAAGAACTTACGGACAAGGGCTTCATAAGACCAAGTTCCTCACCTTGGGGAGCTCCAGTCCTATTCGTCAAGAAGAAAGATGGTTCTTTCCGGATGTGTATCGACTACAGAGAATTGAACAAATTGACGGTAAAGAACCGTTACCCACTCCCAAGGATTGACGACCTATTCGACCAGCTGCAAGGGTCGAGTATTTATTCAAAGATCGATCTGAGGTCGGGGTATCACCAGTTGAGAGTTCGAGAAGAAGACATCCTCAAGACTGCATTCAGGACTCGATACGGTCACTATGAATTCCAAGTCATGCCTTTTGGTTTAACTAATGCACCAGCCGTGTTCATGGATCTTATGAACCGGGTGTGTAAACCGTACCTGGACAAGTTTGTAATTGTCTTCATCGATGACATCTTGATCTACTCCAAAAGTAAGAAGGAACATGAAGGACATCTTAGGCAAATCTTAAAATTGCTTAAGAAGGAAGAATTGTATGCCAAGTTCTCTAAGTGCGAATTCTGGATTCCCAGAGTACAATTCCTCGGACATGTGATTGACTGTCAAGGTATTCACGTTGACCCTGCCAAGATTGAATCTATCAAGGATTGGGCGTCTCCTAAAACACCAACAGAGATTCGCCAATTTTTGGGCCTTGCCGGCTATTATAGAAGATTTATCGAAGGGTTTTCAAAGATAGCCAAAACAATGACCAAACTAACCCAGAAAAGTGTCAAGTTTGATTGGGGTGATAAACAAGAAGCAGCTTTTCAACTATTGAAGCAGAAGCTGTGCAGTGCACCAATCCTAGCCTTACCTGAGGGAAGCGAAGATTTTATCGCATACTGTGACGCTTCAAAGAAGGGTTTGGGCGCTGTGTTGATGCAAAGAGAAAAGGTGATTTCTTATGCATCACGTCAGTTAAAAATTCATGAGAAGAACTATACAACACATGATTTAGAACTTGGGGCAGTAGTGTTCGCTCTAAAGATGTGGAGGCACTATCTGTACGGGACCAAGTGCACAGTGTTCACTGATCATAAGAGTTTACAACACATTCTTGATCAGAAGGATTTAAATATGAGGCAACGTCGCTGGTTAGAGTTGCTGAGTGATTACGATTGTGAAATTCGTTATCACCCAGGGAAGGCGAATGTTGTTGCTGATGCTCTGAGCAGGAAGGAACGAGAACCACTAAGGGTTCGGGCCTTAGTGATGACTATTGGCTTGGATCTTCCTAAACAAATCCTGAACGCCCAGACGGAAGCAAGAAAGCTGGAGAACATCAAGAAGGAGGATGTTGGAGGTATGTTAGTTGAGAATTCAAAAGATCCGGAGAAATTCAGAACAGAAAAGTTGGAACCGCGTACGGATGGAACTCTATGCCTCAATGGCAGGAGTTGGTTACCTTGTTATGGCGATTTACGGACTGTAATCATGCACGAGTCCCATAAATCAAAATACTCAATACATCCGGGTTCTGACAAGATGTACCAAGACATGAAGAAGCTATACTGGTGGCCCAATATGAAGGCAAACATCGCCACCTATGTTAGCAAGTGTTTGACATGTGCTAAGGTCAAAGCCGAACACAAGAGACCATCGGGTTTGTTAGTGCAACCCGATATACCTGAATGGAAGTGGGACAACATCACGATGGATTTTGTCACAAAGCTTCCTAAGTCATCGCAGGGTTATGACACTATTTGGGTAATCGTTGACCGACTGACCAAAAGACAAAGTCTGCCATTTTTATGCCAATGAGGGAAACGGATCCCTTGGATAAACTGGCGAGAATGTACCTAAAGGAGGATAGTCACGAAGCAGGGAATACCTTAACAATTTATTCTTTGATCGTGACCCTCGATTCTCATCAAATTTCTGGAAGTCACTTCAGAAGGCTTTGGGTACGAGTTTAGATATGAGTACTGCATATCATCCGGAAACTGACGGACAAAGTGAGAGGACTATCCAAACCTCCGAGGATATGCTACGTGCTTGCGTAATCGACTTCAAATGGGTGGGTTACACATTTGCCATGGTCCGATTTTCATATAAACAGTAATAACAGTTATCACGCTAGCATTAAGGCTGCACCCTTTGAAGCACTTTATGGTCGAAAATGTCGTTCACCTGTTTGCTGGGCTGAGGTTGGGCAAGTTCAACTCACTGGTCCAGAATTAGTGCAAGAAACAACGGAGAGAATCATTCAAGTCAAGCAAAGGATGCAAGCCGCTCGCGATCGACAAAAGAGCTACGCCAACTTAAAGCGTAAGCCAATGGAGTTTCAAGTTGGGGACAAAGTTATGCTTAAGGTTTCGCCTTGGAAAGGGGTCGTACGTTTTGGCAAACGGGGGAAGTTAAACCCCAGATATGTCGGACCTTTCAAGGTGTTGAAAAAGGTTGGAGCCGTTGCTTACAAGCTTGAGCTTCCTCAAGAGCTGAGCAGGGTCCACAATACGTTTCATGTTATTCTGACGATCCATTAGTCGTTCCGTTGGGAGGACTCCAAGTGGATGAAAATCTTCATTTTGTTGAGGAGCCGGTTGAAATCATGGATCGTGAAGTCAAACAATTGAGACGAAGCCGTGTCCCAATTGTCAAGGTTCGATGGAACTCTAGGCGGGGCCCTGAGTTTACGTGGGAACGTGAAGATCAGTTCAGAAAGAAATATCCACACCTCTTCACCAAGACCGCACCATCGACAAGTGCCATGTCATAAGCCTTGCGGACAAGGCTCATTTAACGGGGGAAGACTATAACACCTCGTAACTTAGGTCATTGTACGACATTATGTAATGCACAACTTATTTTTAGGGTTTTACGCGTTTGCTCATAAACTGTAAAAGTTAAGTTAAATCGCGTAAACTAAAAATGATCATACAATGTAATCGGGCATTAAACGATTAAATGTTGTCATCAATCAAGTGTTATATGATTATTAAGAGGATAATTATCAACATTGCACATTTTATTTTTGTTGGTTACGTAAAATGTTTACGTTTCGCGATAAAGTGCGTTTAAGCCTTCCCGGAAGCACGTTAATTTATCTACGCTTCATCGAATACCCACAATTTGAACTCAATACTTAAAGTATAATTAAAACTCAATATATTTATCACATTAGACATTTTCATATTAAAGGAATTGAAATTATACATTTACATATGCAAGTTATACTTTTAATTAAACATATGTTACTTTAGGCTTTATATATACATATATACACTAGATAAATGAACAAATGCATACATATCCTACCCTAACCCTTAAAAACGTGTACATAAGCCATCTAGAAGGCCTTTGGTCACCATGACATCAATAGGAACCTTCATTGCATGAACCTTTCACCACTTGATGCTATGACTAGCCAAAACCAACCCATTGTTTCTCAAAACCATGTGCTATACCATTAGACACCTTGCAAAGGCTCAAGTGACCAAGGAATATGCTAAGGATCTTAGCTAGTATAAATAGGAGTGCAAGGGTTAAGAGAAAACCACATCTACACTTCTTTCTTTACTTGAAAAATCAAACAAAACCCTCATTTGTGCCCTAAAGAGCCCACGGCTCAAAACCACTCCCAAGAAGCAATCCATTGCTTGATTTTTCTTGATCATATTAGTGTTCTCATATCATTCCTAAGGTGTTCTAAGAAGATTTGAAGATTTGGTTAAGTTTGGAAAAGATTTTGCAAGAAAAGTGTTTTTGAAGTTAAGCTTGGAACTTTTGGATCTTGATTTTGGGAAAAACTTGTTAAGTGTTGTTATAATCTTCAAACAAGGTTCCATTATCATCCTTATACTCTTATTACATTTATATATGCATGCCATGATCATATCTATACTTGTTATGCTTGTTTTATTGAAAATATTATGTAAACATATTCAAAACTCATAAAACCCTAATTGTTCCCATATTGAGTATAAAATATTATTGATAAAACAAGTGGTTAAAATAACTTATATATTTGAAAAGTAGAGTCTTATTAGATAATCATAGACTCCAGAATCAAGTTATTTTGTTGAGAAACGAATCTGATACGTACAGTTCAAGTTATAACTGCTTATTTCTCAAAACTAGTTTCTTTTAATCTACTATTATAATTATATATTCATAACATTTTTCCTTATGATTTAAAATATCAATTTTTAACTACAAGTGCTATATTAGTAGGGAATTTTATAAAGGATATTGAGGCCTCTTCGGAGTAACGTATTGACGAGTTCTGGATTTACGATTTAAAGTGTCCTAGACTCCTCAAACTTACTGTCATGACCTTTATCCTTAATGATAGCCCAAACGATAGTACAATGTTAATTATAAAAGATCAAAACCTTTATTATATCCTAAATACATCAATGATTTTATCAAAATTCACTACAAGTATATATGTGGCATTGTATTGTGTACTATTCGTCTGTATGCTTAGCAGTCTTCTTAATCGACCTATACTTTATTAGGTTGCATTCAGTCTTTATCGTGACGCTTTATCAGTAGTGATATACTCTGTTCAAATTCATTTGAGGTGAGTTCATAGCCCCACGTTTTACTTTAATCATACTTTATAAGTTTTGGGGTGAGAAACATATGCACGTTTTACAAATTGGACGCAAGTGTACATTTTATCATGATTACGTTTTGCCTAAGTAGCGATAACCCACTGTGCCCATGAATCATGAACTGTTAAATTACATATATGTAGTCGTGGATTACATTATGTGAGCGCGAATGATTATAAATAGATCTATTTGGGATGACTTCCCCGTTCGGGTGACTAGCTATCATTAGAAACGAACGTATTTCATGTCGGATACTGGATGTTAAGGGTTGAACATCATCACGGGCAATGTAGGCAATATATATCTATATATTGTATTCAATTATGTCGAGTTTCGGTGTCATGAGCTTAGGAAAACGTAAATACATTTGTGATGTCTGCATCTGTTGCATTATCACAGGGAAAGTCTTGCGGTCCTGCATGATCATTTATTAAACCTATGAAATTCACCAACTTTATGTTGACGTTTTAAATGCAATGTTTTTCAGGAGGTCATTAAGCACGAGGTGCGAAGGATACATTGGGGGTTATATTTTGAAGTCATGCATTAAAGATTTAGTCGCATTACATTTTGTTTATCCGTTATGGGCTGTAAATCTTTGTAACAATATCAAGTAAAGCTTCGGGCTTTTGTAACAAATACTTAAATAAATCCAATGTATCAGTTTAAACAACTTTTTGTGTTGTTCTTATATTATCTTGTGTTATTGATCTGATAAGTAACACGCCCCGGATCCTTATTCCGCTGCGACCCATTTTGGGGGTGTTACAGATTAAGCAAAAGGAACAATTAGAATAAACAAGAAAAGAAAGGTAACAACAACACAACATAGAATTAGAACCAAAAGAAAGTCATTTCATTAATCACAAACAAGTTACAAGTTGCATTGTCATACATTACATGTCACCATCTAATGCTATACAACTCCAAAAGACTAGTTCTACTAACTGACATCGCAGTTTAGTTAGTGATTTGCAAAAGATACTACAAATGATAAACTAATCTACTAAGAGTCACTAGGTGGTCCACGTGGCTCGGAAGGTCCCTCGGTCCCATCAGAAGTAGAGTTCTTCGATTTATTTCTCAGACGCTCGGTATCCTCATCATCAGATTGGCGGATCTTCGGAAACCGCTAATACGAACCTATATATCCAAGTAATACTCTTATTCCACACTCTGAGACTCATGCAACCTCTCTCAGGCAGTCTCACACTCCATAACGAGTCCACACCAAAACTCACTTAGTCTCAGTCTCAGCCAATCTTTTCTTCAATGTGGCATTCTCCCCACTCTCTAATACCGATATCCTCTCGAGAACATTACCCAAAGCACGCTTGAAATTTTCCAAATCATGATTAAGTAACTCCCTTTCTTTTTCCCTAATTTTATCCTTGGATTTGAGAAGAGCAATCTCAATTTGGCACGTACCCAACTCAGCCTCCATGACTATAGCTTGTGCACGTGATGCCTCTAAATTACGCCTTAAGGCCCACGGTGCTAATCCATCCACATGAGATGAGTCATAAGCAGAAGATGACTCTCCTAACTCAAATAAGCCCTTCGGAAAGTCGCGAATAGCATAAGGCTTTTGGGTAATAGTCCCAGCCGTAGCCTCGGGTGCAACATTGACCTCCTCGTCTTATGACTCAAAATCAGATGACACAGAATCAGATGACACATCTCCAGGTGGCGGGGTTTTGTCACCCTCCACCTCATAAGGAAATATCAACTCAGCATCATCCTTGAGCTCAATATCAACATCTTCCTTGGGTTCCTCCTCGGGATCTTCTTCAGGATCTTCTTCAGGATTTTCTTCGTCATAATCAACTAAATCAATATCGTCGGGAATGTCAACCATTTCATTAGGATCATGGATATCCACAACTTGATTTGGCTCGGGAACAACTGGGTTCACTTCGGGAATAACTTCGTTTAGCTCGTTAAGATGATTAGGGTTCTCTATGACAATCTGCATCGTATAAATATCTCGTATTAGTATTAAAATAATTACATAATTAACATTTATATTCAAATAAATGAAAATTTCTTATTATAACATATATATATTTTTCCATATATATATATCTATAAATAAATCCTTCCCATTCTTGTCCCATCGGTAATTCAGAGATTTCGCTTGTACAGTTATAGTTAAAAGATTTCAAAAAAAAAATCCTTTCGTTCATTTTTTTTGAAAATCTTTTATTCTCTATAACTTAAGCTCTTGATAACAATCTGTAACACCCACATTTCATATATCAGCGGAAGGGTCATTTGGGGTGCTACGTCATAATACAATAACTCAAGCATAGAAAACGACTCAAAAAGAGACGTTTTTAAATATAGCCATTCAAAATAAAAAAATTTCACAACATAGGTCCCAAAATGTTTCCATAATCAATACATCATTTTCAAATATTTTCTTCGAATGATTTTATTTAAATGGGCCTTCAAAATATTTATTTCATTAGCTTCTCCGAAATCTTCATCACCGAATTACCTTCAAGGACCTGAGATAAAACATGCTAAAAAGTCAACAATAATGTTGAGTGAATCCATAGAGTTTATATATATATATATATATATATATATATATATATATATATATATTAAATTCCGAACACAAGTATCATTTCTCAAAATCATCAAGACATAACGATGTGGATCAGACAAAGTTATAGGGGGATTATTATAAGCCTCATGACATTGAACGTTACCATATAATAAAAATGCCCACTATACACCCTCGCTATGAGTGCATATTATTCTCTATACAACGCATCCGTAGTGTCATTTTCCCGACACGAGACGATAGCCAGTCGTCACGGATTGGAGGTGGCAACCTCCAAATAGTACTATTTCATGTATAAGCGTCTACCATTACCCGGTAGTTAACAATTCATGATTTCCGCGGGTCTTTTATCTAGCGAGTTAAGCTAACTTATAATAATCAAGGCTACTAGCATACATTCGGGTCCCTTGTGTTCTATTTTTAAAAACAAGCATGTTATCCCCCTCGCGGGTTTATAAAACAATTAAAGTATTAAAATGCGAGGCTATGAACTCACTAGTGATGTCGATCAGAAATATTATGAGTCTTGAGCGAGCGGGAAGTACTCCTAAGCCTCTCCTAAAAGACGTGACGCGATTTAGTACGTAGAAAGTGACAATACGTAGAAATTACACATGTGATCATGAGATGTGTTTCCGAGATAAGTATGGCATTTCACTAGAACTTACCCAAGTCATTTTTAAATCCCAAAATGACATGTGACCTTGTCTTATAGTCAAATGAACATCTACCAAGTTTCGGCTTCTAACTTTTATTTTATCCCGGTGTACTATACGTTTTACAATTTTTAGACTAGACGTAAAAACTAGGTTCCTGAATTTAACTTGACTTCATGGACTCATATCTCCTACCTCACAAATGTTCTATAGATGAGGCTTTCACCCCTGGAAAGCTATTTGAGTCTAGTTTCCAGAAATGCTAGTCTCACAATTTACAAAGTTTCATAACTATGTGAAAAGACCATTTTACCCCTGGTTGTCCAAAACAGAAAGTTAGCAAAAATTTTACCCTTTACTAAATGGCCATTAATCGAACCATGATGCAATAAAGGTGAGGTCAATGGATCTGGTTTCTTATGATGTTACTAACAGACCCAATCAAAATAGATCTATTATTTTATGGGAAACATTTGGAGTTTAACTCGTATTCTAAACATATGTCCAGATTTGACCATTTTCGTGTTTTGACCTTATACTCCCTATCCGGAGGAGTTGGTTGAGCATCCAACTTTTCATATAGCAGGATTATCTATCCTAACTACCTATGAAATTTAATCACATATCCCAATCTAAATTTTTAGAGCTATGATTAGTTTTAGCTACTGTTTTTCATAACAGTCCCATTATTTCAACTCAAAACCTTTTTAAACATCATTTTAATTATCTAAGACCTAACCCAATGCCATAACTAAATGAAAACACCCTCAAGAGCAACATCACATATATATTTACAGAACTTAAACATCCATTTTCATAGATTAAAATTAAAGGAAACAAGAAATAAAAATGGTAGAACAAATAAAAGAATATTAGGCTTACAAAAATGAAGATTTAGACTAGTGAATCAAACAAAAACCCTCCTTTCTTGTGTTGGCTGAATTCGAACCAATGTAACACAAGATTAGCAATCTTCTAACCTTCCTCTAATGGTGATAATACTCTTCTAACAAACCCCAATCAAAACCCTCAAGAAAACCTCAATAAACTAGCCCTAACTTCTTCAAATCTTTAAGAAAAACCACCAAACTTTGCAAGAGGCTTAAGGATGTTGTTAAGAGGATAAAAATGAGATGAGAAATTTTGTATGATGGTGGTGGTGGTGAGACTAATTTCGGCAGAAATGGGGAGGAAGAAGAAAGGAGAGAAATTTTTGAAATCTTGTGAAGTGAGGAGTTTGCATGTGTTGGAAAAATGAGATGTATGATTAGGTTTATAGAAAAGAGAAAGAGTTTGTGTGTGTAGATGTAGAAACCGGCCATTGGCCTTGGGGGGGGCAAAATCTATTTTTTTATTTTTTTTTTGATTTTTATTTATGTATAATTTAATTAAAGTTTAGTGTAAAGTAAATTAAGAAAAGGTAAAGTTTAAGGGTAAAAACGCGAGTTTTAGCAAGAATTTTCGTAAACGCGAAACATAACGGAAAAATGAAAATGATGAAGATTATAATCATCGATGCTTAACGTAGGATTCGCCGATTCTTTGTAAACGTCGCGTAAATTACAATCGTAAACCCTAATTTCTTCCGGTTAATAGTGAGTTCACATCTCAACATAAAAAGGAAAATTATATTTAATACTCGAGAATAAAATAACGACCTGAATTTGACGGATTGTCACAGCATTTCCCCCTAAAAAGGGATCTTCGTCCCTGAAGATCAATTCATTTTCTTGCCCTTTTCTTGTTAAAGTCAAAAAGATGAGGGTATTTCTTCCACATCTGGTCCTCCCGTTCCCAAGTGTATTCCGGTCCACGACTCGAGTTCCATCGAACTTTTACTATAGGGATCCGACTCTGCTTAAGTTGTTTCACTTCTCTGTCCATGATTTCAATGGGTTCTTCAATGAAATGCAGCTTCTCGTCGATCCTTACTTCGTCAAATGGAATGATAAGGTCTTCATCTGAATAGGACACCTCTTTAGTTCGAGTCATGGAATGTATTGTGTTTTCCTTGAAGTTCTCGGGGTAATTCCAGTTTATATGCCGAATTTTTGAATGACGATTTCAATCGTTGACTTTTAGGGTCTGGCTTGACTTATAAGAACGACCATCTAAAGCACGTTTTCATTATTCGGACTCTAAAGCAATTTGATGTAAAACGACATTCCTGACAACTTTTCAGTTTTGACCAAGACCCGAAAACAGTAAGAAAGTGACTGAAATGCCCTCGCAAGATTTAGAAATGAGAAAATAATTAAACTATATTTAATTAACACTTTTTATTAAATAAAAATATTTATTAAATTAGTCATCATTTTATTCGAAAACATTTGTTGATAACGCGAATATACGAGTTAGAAATTTATTTTTATTTTTACTTTCGGTCAAGACACAACCGGGTTTTCAAATGAATAACAATTATTTTTATAAATGTTATAAACATATTTATGAAATACTATCAAGTAAATACTCGTTTTTATGGGAAAAATGATTTTAAAAACAATGGCGCAAGTTTCGTGTGTTGAATCGACCGTTAACTAGTTCAAACGGGTCCCGAACCGAAAGTTATAAAAACTATCTTAAATATTTACACCATTAACCCTCAACTATTATTCACTTGTCATTTTTTTAAAAACTTTATAATATATACATATATGATATTAGGGTTTCTCATTATAACATATCCACCACACTTCATCTCCTCCCTCTCCAAAAATTTCCGGCGCCGCTCCGGCAAGTCCGGACAACTCCGGCCACCCACCACATCAGTCACCACGCCACACTCAACACCATCACAACCACCATACCATCTCCACCACGCCACGCAACTCCCTCATCCCTCCACCTTCGCACCATCATCACGACCAACAGCCGACATCACCTGCAGGGGTGCGGTTGGTTTAGCAAAGGCACCAGCAGGAAACGTTTGGTTTTCTGTAAATACCAAAAGGGTGTGTTTTGTTTTGGTCTTAAAACCAATAGGGTCCGTTCGACCTTGTTTATAAAACGCTAAAAAAAAGGGGTGCGTTCGGTTCATATGATAACACCATGAAGGTGTTTGTTTCGATGACAACCATCGCACCACGAGGGTGCGACTGGTTTGTGTCTCACCACCGAAAAAGGGTGCGGTGGGGTTATAGTGAAACATGGGTGTGTTCGGGTTGTTGTGGTTCACAGCCGGGTGAGTTTGGATTCAGAGATAAGCACTAGATTAGGGTCCGTTGGGTTCATAACAGACTAGGGTGCGTTTGTTCGGATTGGTTGCGGGTTGACAGCCACCTTTAGGGTGCGTCGGGTTTTGTTGTAACAAAAGGGGGTTTTGGTTGAGACTGAAGCACATAAAGTGCGCTTGGGTTGTGAGTTTAACAGCCTCTATGGGCTTTTGGTTGGTTTGGCAGCCCCGCCTAAGGGTGTGTTGGGGTTAGCCGAGAGGGGTGTCGGGTTGGGTGTCTACACGACAACGGGTCTATTTGGTTTATAACACAAGAAAGGGGACATCCAAAAAAAAAAAAAAAATAGGAAAAAAAGGGGGGGGGGAAAAAAAAAAGGGAAGGGGAAAAAAAAAAGGGGGAAAATGAAGGAAAAAAAAAAAAAAGAAAAAACTAAAACAAAAAAAGAAAATAAAAAAAAAACTCAAAGAACAAAAAATAAACGGAAAAGCAAAAAGGAAAAAAAGGGGAACATACAAAAAAAAAAAATAAATGGGGACAAGGAGGAAAGGGGAAAAAAAAAAGGGGAAAAAAGAATAAAAAGGGGTAAAAAGGATCAAGAAAGGAGGGAAGGACAATAAAAGGGGGGGGAGAAAAACAAAAAAACCAAAAAAAATGAAAGATCAAGGTCTGGTTGTGGGTTAACACCCCAAAGGGGTGCTTGTTTGGCTGTTAAACAGCCCACGAAGGGGCTGTTGGTTTCTTATCAAAAAGGGTGCATTTGGGTTTAGCATAAACCACCACAAGGGTGCGTTTGTTTCGTTTCCATCAGAATAGGGTGTATTTGGTTTTGGCAGAAAAACTATAAGAGTGTGTTTGGTTAATAAACAAATAGAGTGCGTTTGGCTAAGGGTTTAGCACCGAAGGGTGTTTGGTTTGTTTCGACGGGTTAACAGCCTAGGGTGTTGGTTTTACAGAGAGACAACTAGGGCGTTGGTTGTAACAGCCAACACCAAAGGATGTATTTGGTTTGATTGTTTCAGTAAGGGTGTGTTTGGGATTAGGTTTAGCACAAACAGGTGTGTTTGGTTTGGCTACTAGCGCCAACAAGGGTGTTTGGTTTGTGCACAAACTCCATAAGGGAGTGTTTGGTTTCGACATAGACGCTGCGTGCGTGTTTGGATTAAACAGAAAATACACATGAGATGAGTGGTTTTGTATATAGCAACTAATAAATAAAATGAAAGAATTTATAAATATAAATTGGATCTAAAACGGTGGTTAAATGGTTAAATATTATGTCATTTATTATTTTGTTCTGTATTTAATAACATATTTGAAATGCTTGGATTTGGGAAAGTCTGTTAAGGGCGGTTTGGTTGCATACAAGGATTGCGTTTAAATTGAGGAAAATGATTAACTTTTGTTTAATATGGAACGCTTTAAATAAACAAATTAGGTCATTCCGGATTTTTTTTTATAAACTAGTAGTTTAATAAATTTTTACAATCTACCTTATTATTATCTTAAAAGGGGTTAAGAAGTATTAGATCGTAGATGACCCGATCAATTAAAACTTAAAACAATGAATTTTTGAGATTTCATTTATCTAGTCCACACTTTCAACGTGCGTTTATTTGTATAAGTGACTTTCTATATATAAAAGTTTTTTAAAAAATAAATAAATTAAATTATTATGGGGATACCAGGGCACGTGTCGAATTATGTAGTTTCATTACATTTTTATCATACTTTTTATATAATACGTGGAAACAGTATTATACAATTCAAACATTTTATTTTAATTGTCACCTTCCTTGAGTGGTAACACATGACGCGTATTATATACGCTTCGGGTTATTCTTTGGGTGCTGGTATCTTGTTATATAATTCACAGTATGAATTATATACTCTGTTATTTTTTTTTTCATTATGTAATACATACGGAATGTATTACACACCTTACATTTACTTTTTGGATTTATTTATTTAACCAACCACCAAACTATTACAACCTTAAATCTAAATCTTTTATCAACATGTCGCGTTGACATAATCATTCATCGGAAAACCCAAACGCATTACCCTAGGCTAGTGAGACTTAGCAGTTAAGTTAAGCTGCAACTTCTTGGTCGAGCCGTTTCAGTTTCCGTTTCGTCTTGTACTCAATGTGTGCATTCCCGCCAATCGTTCTTCAACATCGATGTGAGTTTATAGCCCCTCTTTCACTTGTTTTACATTTACCTTACAAATTCGGGGGAGAATTACATGCTCAATACAAATTGTTTACTATTCGTCCATTATCTTTTAAGTACTATTCTACATACTTGGTTTACTACTAGACTTTTGCAATTCATTTACAAACACATTTACATTGATTGATTTCAAATCGGTTTACGATTACTTTTTGCATAGCTCGCTATGGGATACTTTATTTGACTTTATTTTGGTACAAATGCATACTTTTTATTTGAAATGATTTTCGGATTATTTATTTTGTAGTGGCGCCTGCGCCCCCCCGGGGGCAAACAAGCCAAAAAAAAAACAAAAAAATACATGCCCGGGGTTGCAGATGAACACCCATTGATGGGAAACACATTATTTGTATCACTGCCCGATCAGGTATATACAACAAGTCTACGTCACAGTGTCATGAAACTGTAATTAATTGGAGGGTGAGCGCGAATGTTATGAAATAGATCTATTTGGAATTGAATCCCCCGTTCGAGTGATTAGCTATCACTTAGCAAACGAACGTTATAGCATGTTGTCTGCGCGAATGTTATGAAATAGATCTATTCGGGATTGACAATCCCCGTTCGGGTGATTAGCTATCACCAGGTAAACGAGCGTTATAACATGTCGGATCATGTTGGGGACTACAGGCCCCCCCGACACATACTTGGAACATTTTGGTGCCGTTAAATTTGTCATGCATTATTTATAAAGATCTTTGGGATAAGATTGGTACTTTTGGTGACATAAAATGGGTCGTGCATATTTTATAAACATTTTTCATGGTACTATGATGACACAGTAGATTGATACATTCGTTGAAACTTACATTCATATTTAAACTAATCTATGAACTCACCAACTTTAATGTTGACACTTTTAAGCATGTTTTTCTCAGGTGAATTAGATGCTTGGCTTACTTGATGTGCATTGGAGTCTAAATTGACAAGATTTCATTCATGGATTTCTACTTACATACAAATGATCAAATCTCGTTGTATTGTTTTCAAGCTTTTCATTGTGATGCAATTATGGGACAAATGTTATATCAATTTCAAGAAAATCAACGAGATAACTTTTCAAACGACACATTTAGAGGTCGTTCTCTTGTATCTTGTGCTGTTGTATTATGAAGTAACGCTCCCTGACATATTTCCGCTGCGACACATTTTTGGGGGTGTTACAGATTGGTATCAGAGCCAAGGTTATAGAGAACTAGGTTGCATATTTTACCCTAGACTATAACCGTTTTCACAAACATTGCATCACATCAAACATTTTCAAAGTGCATACACGATACTTGCTTATGTGCTTACATTACGTGCTGCATTAAGTACTTATGATATATATAATATATATGCTTACATCTTTTGCGTATATCGCACGTTTATTTATATAAGAGTTATTTATATAAATACCAGAGCATTTCTTAGAATTGTGTGTTGCAACAATGGTCTCAATTATACCTCAGACGTTGTGAGTTATACAATGGTCTCATCTTACTTCTTAGACATTGTGAGTTGCACAATGGTCTCGTTTCGTTCTCAGACATTGTAAGTTAAACAATGGTCTCTAAGGATATTATTTTTCTTCATAGCTTTATACTATATTGTATTACACGGAGACCGTCATAATTTTTGTTTACATGGAATTATGTATGAATCTAAGTATTGCAAGTCTTGTATGGGCGGGACTTGTAATATGAGGATTGATATGATAATTGCTATGTTAACAAAGCCCGTCACAGTTCTGTTTACATGGGATTATGTATGAATTTAAGTATTACAAGTCTTGTATGGGCGGGACTTGTAATAGGAAGATTGATATGATAATCGCTATGCTGATTCGTTCATGATGACCCCTATCTTATTTACTTTAAATCAAGTACTCATTAATTGCCTTGAACTCTATGTCGATTTCCCTGATTGTTTCGCTCTCCATCTCCGAAGACGAGTTTTAAACACTCGTCCCATACTCATTAGAGCATCGCATCGCTAATGTCTAATTCACCACCTTAAAAACTTATGAGTACGCGTATTGCTCAGAAATTTATTAAGTTAGGATGATTTATAAACATATTTATTGGAAAGGGCTTGGGACGACTCTTCATTTAAAATAAAATCGAGTTGTAAATCACCGAACCATAAGTTTATCATTTCTTACTTACATAAATTTGGACGCTCCTTTATGTAAATAAGAAATTATAAATGAGTGGGCTTAATGGTATCCGATATGAGACGAGTAAAAACCTGAACTCAATCATCACTGAGATCCGTTAAAAGGGTCTAGAGACACAATCGTGTCTTACTACTCAGCAAAAATCTTAAGGACCTCATTGGGCTACTTATTTCATCTTACAGTTATTACCTTTGCCATTGCAAGTCTTGAAATCACGAATGTTGTGTGAGCTAAACCAGACTAAGTGTATAATCGTCACCATTTGTTATAGTTTTTGACGTTTATGGTCGTACGTAGGGTCCTGGAGCGGTCCCGACTGATACGACTTTATCTAATAGGTAGTGCAACCCCCCCTTAAACTAGATAAACACCTATCGACGAAACAGATAGTTGGACTATTCATTTCGGGCCACTAGTAGGAAGACTTAGGTCGCGATACATCCTAGTACTGCCAAGTAAGTTGGGTACTTACATCCATAAGCCACGTTGATGTGAATCATCGAACATTACAGATAGTAGAAACGAGACTCCGTCCTCGGACATTTAGAAACTTATACAAACATACTCACGCGACTACACCTTCTTCTTTAGGTTTTCACTATAATGAGACTTTCCCTATAACGCGGTTATACCGGCCATAAGATCTGTAATGATATATTTTGAGATACCTATTCCAATGGATTGGATATCCTGGACAAACCTAGCCAAATTTTTTTTGGTAGATTGAGAAGTGTGGAAACACCGAATTTTGCTGAATAAAGTTATCAGCGTCTTGTTTAGAACGAGTTATTAAACCTTAAGTCTTTCCTTGGTCCCACAATCGGATAACACAAATTTAAATCTCGGGACGAGATTTCTTTAAGGGGTAGGTACTGTAACATCCGAGAATTTTTGAATTTTTGAATGACGATTTCAATCGTTGACTTTTAGGGTCTGGCTTGACTTATAAGAACGATCATCTAAATCACGTTTTCACGACTCGGACTCTAAAGCAATTTGATGTGGAATGACATTCCTGACAATTTTCAGTTAATGACCGAGACCCTAAAAACATTCCTAAATTATTCTATCCCATCCACTCACTAATATCCATCTCCCCCCACAAAACCCTCACTTAAAAACACCAAAAAAAAAAACCAACCCCAACAAATAAACACAACTACAAAAAAACTACCCCCTATAATCAACTTACACACTCTAACTACAATAAAAACAAAACCAACTTACATCCCACTTAAAACCAATCCACAACAAAAAACCTATAAACCCCTACAACCCACCACAACAAATAAACAATCATCCCCCATAACAACCATTTTATATCCCCCCCAATAACTCTACAATAGAAGAGTCAAAAAAACAACACATGGCTCCCAAAGTCTACCCCGTCGCACGTTGCCCCACCCTCAATTTATAAATTTAGTTTAACACTTGTCTGAACTGAAAAGTATATACATATAGATAATAAAAAACTATCTTAATTATTTACACCATTCTAAACCTCCCACCGCCCTCCAATCTCCACTTCCCCCTACTTGTCCAAATTCCTGTTTTAAAAATAGAATTATATAGATGTTTGATATTGTAAGTAATATATTTATTATTATAAGAATGATTTACCCCGGGCCCCCCCCTCCCTCTCCCTCAATTATATCTCATTCCACCACAACCCCAATGTCATCTCCTCCCTCTCCAAAAATTTCCGGCGCCGCTCCGGCAAGTCCGGACAACTCCGGCCACCCACCACATCAGTCACCACGCCACACTCAACACCATCACAACCACCATACCATCTCCACCACGCCACGCAACTCCCTCATCCCCCCACCTTCGCACCATCGTCACCACCAACAGCCGACACCACCTGCAGGGGTGCGGTTGGTTTAGCAAAGGCACCAGCAGGAAACGTTTGGTTTTCTATAAATACCAAAAGGGTGTGTTTTGTTTTGGTCTTAAAACCACTAGGGTCCGTTCGACCTTGTTTATAAAACGCTAAAAAAAAGGGGTGCGTTCGGTTCATATGTTAACACCATGAGGGTGTTTGTTTCGATGACAACCACCGCACCACGAGGGTGCGACTGGTTTGTGTCTCACCACCGAAAAAGGGTGCGGTGGGGTTATAGTGAAACATGGGTGTGTTCGGGTTGTTGTGGTTCACAGCCGGGTGAGTTTGGATTCGGAGATAAGCACTAGATTAGGGTCCGTTGGGTTCATAACATACTAGGGTGCGTTTGTTCGGATTGGTTGCGGGTTGACAGCCACCTTTAGGGTGCGTCGAGTTTTGTTTGTAACAAAAGGGGGTTTTGGTTGAGACTGAAGCACATAAGGTGCGCTTGGGTTGTGAGTTTAACAGCCTCTATGGGCTTTTGGTTGGTTTGGCAGCCCCGCCTAAGGGTGTGTTGGGGTTAGCCGAGAGGGGTGTCGGGTTGGGTGTCTACACGACAACGGGTCTGTTTGGGTTATAACACAAGAAAGGGGACGGTCTGGTTGTGGAATAACACCCCAAAAGGGTGCCTGTTTGACTGTTAAACAGCCCACGAAGGGGCTGTTGGTTTCTTATCAAAAAGGGTGCTTTACGGGTTTTGCATAAACCACACACAGGGTTGGCGTATTATGCGTTTCCATCAGTATAGGGTGTATTTGGTTTTGGCAGAAAAACTATAAGAGCGTGTTTGGTTAATAAACAAATAGAGTGCGTTTGGCTAAGGGTTTAGCACCAAAGGGTGTTTGGTTTGTTTCGACGGGTTAACAGCCGAGGGTGTTGGTTTTACAGAGAGACAACTAGGGTGTTGGTTGTAACAGCCAACACCAAAGGATGTATTTGGTTTGATTGTTTCAGTAAGGGTGTGTTTGGGATTAGGTTTAGCACAAACAGGTGTGTTTGGTTTGGCTGCTAGCGCCAACAAGGGTGTTTGGTTTGTGCACAAACTCCATAAGGGAGTGTTTGGTTTCGACATAGACGCTGCGGGCGTGTTTGGATTAAACAGAAAATACACATGAGATGAGTTGGGTTTATGTATATAGCAACTAATAAATAAAATGAAAGAATTTATAAATATAAAATCGGATCTAAAACGGTGGTTAAATGGTTAAATAATTATGTCATTTATTATTTTGTTCTTGGTATTTAATAACATATTTGAAATGCTTGGATTTGGGAGAGTCTATTAAGGGTAGGTTTGGGTTTGCAACACGGATTGATTTAAATTGAGGAAAATGATTAACTTTTGTTAATATGGAAAGCTTTAAATAAACAAATAGGTCATTCCGGGATTTTTATAAACTAGTACGTTTAGTAAATTTTTACAAATCTACCTTATTTATTATCTTAAAAGGGGCTTAAGAAGTATTAAATCGTGATGACCCGATAATTAAACTTAAACAATAATTTTTGAGATTTCATTTATCTAGTCCACAACTTTACAACGTGCGTTTATTTGTATAAGGGGACTTTCTATTAAATTATTTGGGGATACCAGGGCACGTGTCGAATTATGTAGTTTCATTTATTTTTATCATCTTTCTTATATAATACTTGGAAAGTATTATATAATTCAACCATTTTATTTTAATTGTCACCTTCTTGAGGTAACACATGACGCGTATTATATACGCTTCGGGTTATTCTTTGGGTTGTGTATCTTGTTATATAATTCACGGTATGAATTATATACTCGGTTATTTTTTTCATTATGTAATACATACGGAATGTATTACACACCTTACGTTTACTTTTTGGATTTATTTATTTAACCAACCACCAAACTATTACAACCTTAAATCTAAATCTTTTATCAACGTGTCGCGTTGACATAATCATTCATCGGAAAACCCAAACGCATCATCCTAGGCTAGTGGGACTTAGCAGTTAAGTCAAGCTGCAACTTCTTAGTCAAGCCGTTTCAGTTTCCGTTTCGTCTTGTACTCAATGTGTACATTTCCGCCAATCGTTCTTCATCATCGATGTGAGTTTATAGCCCCTCTTTCACTTGTTTTACATTTACTTTACAAATCTCGGGGGAGAATACATGCTCAATACAACTTGTTTACATATTCGTTTACAATATCTTTTACATACTATTCTACACACTTGGTTTACATACTTGATTTTGCAATTTATTACAAACTTGGTTTCATACTTTGTCACATACTCATTTGCATACATGTTTACGAAATTGTTTACATACTCATTTCGAACTCAACTACTTGATTTATATCACACTCTTTTCTACTTATGGATTTAAGTACTCAAAGCTATTTACGAATACAATGGTTACTTTTACTTTGGACACAAGTACTTTATGTGAGAATTTCCCTTTTTACGTGGTTTGCCTAAGTTACTCTATTGCCATGAAGTCCCCCTATCATGAACCGTTAATTTCTTGACCGGAGGACCGGTTGAGGGAGCGCGAATGCTGTGAATAGATCTATTGGGAATGAACTCCCCCGTCCGGGTAGATAACAACGCACTACCATGTACACGGACGCATTACATTTGAGGAAACTAGGTGCTAGGCAATGCACCTACCGGGGCACTAACTTTTAGCAACGTATACTTAAGGTTTCGGTGTCATGAGCTTAGCGCAACAGTAAATATTATCTATGTGGTACTGTATTTGTTATAGTAGACCCATACATTTTGAAAAATCAACGATCTCACTGTCCATACTACTTATTGAACATTACTAATTTCTGAACACTTTTCATTATATTGCGGACATAAAATGGGTCGTGCATATTTTATAAACATTTTTCATGGTACTGTGATGACATTTATAAATCTTTGGATTCCAACATTTACATTTATACTTACAAAACTCTATGAACTCACCAACTTTAATGTTGACACTTTAAGCATGTTTTTCTCAGGTGAATTAGATGCTTGGCTTACTTGATGTGCATTGGAGTCTAAATTGACAAGATTTCATTCATGGATTTCTCCTTACATACAAATGATCAAATCTCGTTGTATTGTTTTCAAGCTTTTCATTGTGATGCAATTATGGGACAAATGTTTTATATCGATTTCAAGAAAATCAACGAGATAACTTTTCAAACGACACATTTAGAGGTCGTTCTCTTGTATCTTGAGCTGTTATATTATGAAGTAACGCTCCCTGACATATTTCCGCTGCGACACATTTTTGGGGGTGTTACAGTATTAACCAAACAAAACAGGCGCTTCAGTTACCACCACGAAGACGAAAGAGAAGGTGGAGAGTGGACTCCTTCTGGATATTATAGTCAGCCAGGGTACGTCCATCCTCAAGCTGCTTCCCTGCAAAGATGAGCCTCTGTTGGTCTGGAGGGATGCCTTCCTTGTCCTGAATCTTCGCCTTGACGTTATCGATTGTATCAGAACTCTCAACCTCCAGTGTGATCGTCTTGCCTGTCAATGTCTTCATAAATATTTGCATACCTCCTCTCAAACGAAGCACCAAATGAAGAGTTGATTCCTTCTGAATATTGTAGTCTGCAAGAGTTCGCCCATCCTCTAGCTGCTTTCTAGCAAAGATCAACCGCTGCTGGTCTGGCGGGATACCCTCCTTATCTTGGATCTTTGCTTTGACATTGTCTATGGTGTCAGAGCTTTCAACTTCCAAAGTAATAGTCTTTCCGGTCAGAGTCTTCACAAAGATCTGCATCCCTCCTCTTAGTTCGAGCACAAGATGAAGTGTGGATTCTTTCTGGATGTTGTAGTCTGCAAGAGTACGACCATCCTTGAGCTGTTTTCCGGCAAAGATCAACCTTTGCTGGTCTGGAGGAATACCTTCCTTATCCTGGATCTTGGCTTTCACATTATCAATTGTGTTAGAGCTCTCAACCTCTAAAGTAATGGTTTTCCCAGTAAGGGTTGTCATGAAGATTTACATGCCTCCCCTCAGCCTCAAAACAAGATAGAGAGTGGACTCCTTTTAGATGTTATAATCTGCCCAAGTTCGGCTATCTTCAAGCTGCTTTCCAGTAAAGATTAATCTTTGTTAGTCTGGGGGGGGTCCCCTCCTTATCCTGAATCTATGCCTTCACATTGTCAATTGTGTCAGAGCTCTTAACCTCGAGAATGATGGTCTTACCAGTAAGGGTCTTAACAAATATTTACATCTGTAGAAACAAAAAAAACAATAAGAACCCCATATACAAACTGTTTTATGTATTTAGATCATTGCATAATATGATCATACAATTACCAAGTCTAAGATTTCCGTATGCATACATATAAATCCATTAACAAATCATCTACAGTTAGATGATTAAATATACATTAATATATCAATTGAGATACGTTAGATATGATTACAATGCAAGGAATCAATCAAAACAAATTCACATCTTCTGCTTAAACATTGACTAGCCTAATAACCATACACACATTAGTTCTAATCTACTCTTTCATTTATCATT